>KN476636.1:2455-17367 GCA_000787095.1 Periophthalmodon schlosseri
AAATAATTTAAAAAAAAAAAAAAAAAAAAAAAAGCCATAAACAGTATAGAAGCTAAAGTGAGCATTTCCAAACCAATAACCCATGCTTCCATGTTTTTTTTTTTTTTTAGTTTTTTCTTAAGGAGCAGCCATCAGTCCTGACCTGCGTTAATGCACACGTTCAATATTTGATGTTTTTATGGAGTGCTGACAATAGCACATGGAAATGGAGGTATGTTTCAGGGAGCTACTTTACGGTGTTTTTACAGAGCGAGCCACTCCAGCCTTGACGGAGAGCCCGGTTACTGTAAAAATCCAGGCCATAACTGCTAGTGTTTTGAAACGCTAGAGTAAGTTCTGCGCCTGCTTGGATGCATGTTGGTGGACATATTATTTATACACCTCAGCTCTTCTCAAGGTGAACTCACTTAGGGCCATAATCAACTGTCGAAGAGGCTGGTTGAGGCGGGCCAGAGTAAATTAAAAGAAATCAATTAGCAGAGACAAACCTGGGCATTAAATCTGCCGGTCGTCTGTGGAGGAACAGAGGGAGGGATCGTTACGGGGCACACTGTAGCACAGCAGCTAAGCATGATGAAGCACTAACCAGAGGAGCTACTGCAGCTTACACTTACAGTTAATGTAGTGATGAGAAAGTGTGAATAGATAAAAAAGCTGAAATGTAGAAAGTACTGAAAAAATATAAAAATGAGAGGGTGTGTCCAAACTTTTGACTGGTAGCGTAAGTTTAAACAATACCAGTCAAAGTTTGAACACACCTCTCTCATTCAGTGTTTTTTTTTCCTTTTATTTTTTACTACTTTCTACATTTTTGATACATACGGAAGACATCAAATATACGAAGCAAGATATATGGAATTATGTAGTAAAGAAAAGGTTTTTTAACTAATATAAAATATAAAAAGATATTTAGTAGAGTTATTTACCTTTTACCTTTAACTACTATTCTTTGCTACATAATTCCATATATCTTGCTTCATATATTTGATGTCTTCTGTATGTATATAAAATGTAGAAAGTAGTGAAAATAAAGAAAAAAAACATTTAATGGGAGGGTGTATCCAAACTTTTGACTGGTAGCGTACATAGAAATAATAGTTTGACTAGATGACTAAACTAAAAAAGAAATGTTGAACTACTAAAATAATTGTTAGTGGCAGCCCTATCCTACATGCATCATTTTTCAGTAATTACTATTTACTTATTTATTTATTTTCATATGTCCAGGGGTTGTCATAGGTAACCAACATTTGTCAGTTTTTACACCAAACTGTTATTGTCTCCAGCTCACACTCTTTGAACACATTAATTGTATCTAAGTATGAAGGTGCCCTGGTTAACTGTTTCTCCTCCCCTTTTAGAATCAATGTTTGACCTTTGACCCTGTATCAGACCTGCAAATTCTGGTTTTAACAGGGGGTCCTCGAAGCTGAAGGAGAGTAATTACAGCCCTGAATCAATTGTTTGTCTGTGGAAATCGTTTCATGACACACCAGTTGGGTTTGGCGTCTAAAAAAGGACAATGCTACATACATAGTACAGTAATGCTATTATATTTGAATTAGCAGCAATGCTACGGAAAGTAACACCCAGTAAATAAGTAAATATATTGTTTTTTATATGCCATAGTGATATAGAGATCATATAGTAGTGATTCCTGTCCTGTTTCACAGGCCTACACTGAACAGACTGAGAAAACCCCTCAGTGCCCTTGTAACTGCATCACTGCTCACTTTTTCTTGCCCTATGTATTATTTATTATAAAATAGCCTGTTGTGAATAAAATAGCATGTTATGAAGCTGTAACAATCACAATTTTAAACAATTCTAAGCATACTAGCAATGTGGAATTTGTGTATATAATAATGTTTAGTCCTCAGTGTGGCCAGTCAGTTCACAGAATTGACATGGTCTGACTGCAGACTGCCTGGATTGTGATACTAAAATATAATCAAATCTTCTGTTAAGTGAAATGCAGGACTTGAAACCCAAAACATGTTTCATTATAATTTGAACGGTTTGGAAGCTCAATCTGATAGTTGCATTACATACCACTCTTTTTTCAGAGCAGAGTTTAGCACGTTTTACAGAAGTGCCATGTGATAAGTGACAAGAGACATAATTCTATGAACTGACTGGCCACACTGAGGACTAAACATTACTATATACACAAATACCAAATTGTTGGTATGTTTAGAATTGTGATTTTACAATAGGCATTTTTTTTTAGATTAAATATAGCCCCTCCCTGCGCCCCCACCCACTCCATCATGTTCCAGTGTGTTGCCCATACTGCCTCATATGCGTCATTGGTATGCATGTGCGTGTGAGCGTTTACCCACGATGCCTCAGGGAGGTGGTCCTGACGACAATGATGTATTGGTGTCTGGGGACGCCACACCTCAAAAATCATTAATAAAACCTGGGAATAATGAGTATTTAAAGCCATCAGTGCCCAATTAATAACCCAACATGTTCATTTAAACGGCAGGTTGGAGTAAAGAGACATTTATGTTACCATATGGTCTTGTGTCCTTCTCTAGACCGCTGACCCAGGCCATAGCTGCTCCCAGCATGCATTGTGTGTAAGGGACCAGCGTGTTGTCAGTCTATCACGGTGCTGACACACACGAGGCAGACATGTTCACACCTACAGGCAGTTTAGAGTCCCCTGTTGCTCGCTGGGGGCCATATGAAGGAGAGAGAAGAGTGAGGACAAACGCCCAACTCTTCATCAGTGCAAGCTTGTGTTTTACATTGCGTTTTGTAACAGTGTTTCATTTTTTGGCAATAAGTTATGAACATCAAATATTCTCTGTGTAGTTAACTACTTCTCAAACTGATTCTACACTTACAATTCACTTTTGGATTAGGTTCTATTTAAGTCCTGTTAACTGTACTGATAATTGTGAAGCATGAACCAAGCCCTGGTTTACATACAGTTTAGTCCTTATGTATCCCTCTTTGCAGTCCCACTGTAATCAAATCTTCTGTTGAGTGAAATACAGGACTTGAAACCCAAAACATGTTTCATTATAATTTGAATTGTTTGAAAGGTCAGTCTGCTAGTTGCATAATATACCACTCTTTTTTCAGAGCAGAGTTTAGCACCTTTTACAGAAGTGCCATGTGATGTTGCTGTGTCTTGCTGACTGATTGACAGCAGTTGTGGCACTGTCTTCTTCCTACTGAGAGAGGCAGGCAGTTTGCAGTCAAAACATGTCAAGGTATGAACACAAAACCTCTGCTCTGAAAAAAAATAAAATAAATGAATACAAATACTGCAGTTACCAGCTTTAGCAAATGGTACAGCAAACAGGAAGGTATTTTAAATCTTTATTAAATGTCTAAAATGGCTATAAGAGAAGATACATCTGAAAAAAGAGCTTTTACGCTGTTGCCGTATCAGAGACTTTTATTACAGCTAAAATATTTAACTGAGCCTTATTTTTAAAATACTAAAAATCCTTAAAATCTGCCCCTAAACCTCCTCCATAAAGAAGGTTACAGTGCCCTTTAGCGCCCCCTGTGCTGCTGCTCTGGGTTGTGCTTTTGCAGATAATATTTCAGATGTCACAGAGCATCATTAGTCTGTCCTCACTTTTGGACCTAAACGTTCACTGGAGTTCAAGAGCACAGTGCACCTTATAAAGAGTGCCCAAATGTACTTCCAAATTTAGTCCAATGTCCTCGTCTAAGGACACAACGGCTCGGCAAACAGTTGCAATTGCATCTGTTCTTTTGACAAAACTAATTAATCATGGAGAGATTTTCAGGAGCACAGCACAAAGTAAAAGTTTGTGAAATGCCCCAGCCAGGACACAGTGTACCATTGTTCCACCTGATCATTACTTAATTCACTATTTGCCAGAAAGTGTCATTGATTTTCAATTGAAGAATGGGGCAAATGTCAGTAGGAGTCACTTTGCGTCTTTATTCAGGAAAGAGGGTATGAAAGGAGGTATTCTCATAAACGCGCAATGTTTTGTTACGAAATGAAAAGAAAACACTTGTAGTTGTTTTGTTGTGGGACTGTCTTCATATCGAACAGTCAAATGCAAGACACCAACTTAAGTGAGAGCTGCATTAGCAACAATAGCAGATACCTGATTTGTACCATTTGATTTGCAACACTGTGTGTGAGGATTTACCTTTTGGGGACTAATACGGTGAACAAACTATATAAACTGCAACTGAAATGGAAAATATTAGTCCTCAAAGGGCAAATGAAAAGACTGCGTGCTTTCTTCACTGTATAAGCCTTTATTTGTAAAAAGTCTGTTATTTGAATGAACCCTTTTTATACCACATACTTGAACACTTTGTATTTGTAAAAAACACATTTTGTTCAAACACCTAAAAAAGCTGATTGACACTATAACATTAATTTGCACTGACAAAAAAATACAACTTCATACTACACAAATGTTGATTCCATGAGTACGGATACTCCAAATGAAATCAAACACCATGTTAAACAACTGAATCAAATAAGCGCCCAATGTGAACAAAACAAGTACAGTACAAAACCAAATGCTATTTTCTTCCAGTGCCAGTATATCAGATGAAATACATTTCCTTCTCATGATAAAACAACATCTACAATAAGAGGAACAATCCATAACAAATGCAACAAATACAGGAAATCAGAAATGAACACAGAAATGAAGAAAAGTACATCTACTCATCCATATTTCAAAACAAACAGGCTATTCTGTTAGTGGGTTTCTTTCTCTTTTTTCCAATTTTTCATTGTGATAGGAGTCTTTTTGACCTACTGGTTAGAGAGGACACAGTCTCCCTGGTCTGCATCTAGTTCAGTGGGAATCAGCACAGCCTCTTTAAGAATCATCCTAAAGTAATGGACAGAGAGCAGAACCAGAGGCAGCAGCATATTGAAGAGAAACACCACTCAGTGTGCAATCACATGGCTTACGTTCAGACGCTACTGCAGACAGAGCATCCTCTACATCCTTTGTAGTGAGGGCGATTGATGCCGATGCTTATGCAGAACCTGATAGAACTACAGCATGCACTCAGTGCATCTAATCCCAATTGTGTGGTTTACAGTGAGTACATTTCACATGTACATGTTTTTGTCCTCCGGTTTTATCAACAGTTTGTTTCACAAGGTTTATAGAGCTGGCTGTAAAACAAGTGCAATTTTAGCATGTAAACACTGGATCTGTCTTTTTCCTGGCTATGGAGATGACACTGATGGTGTGAGTTAAAAAGATATGAAAATAAACCTTTTCAAACTTAGGTCATGCAAAACAAAACCTACAAGGTTCACAAAATAATGAATTTACCAACAAAGGCCCCACAGTGCTGAAGTTTGCTCACATCTGGTCAGTGTGTCATCACTGATTCATTACACTCCAGTACAGTTGTGTTCACACATTCAGCTATGCATAATCTTTAGAGTGGTGTGATTCTGAATGACGTGCCCAAACATAAACAGTTAAACTTGTTACAAAGTGCAGCTGACAACAAAAACGAAATCAAAATTTGAGAATAAATGTGATAATAAAACTGTGTATAGCATGTGGTTCCAGTGTTCAAATCAGATGCTAGTCTAATGCTAAAAGAGCATCATTTGAATGTTGATATCAACATTGTGTATCCCAAACGTAAATGTGAGGTCAGTGCTTTACGTCAAGCAGAGACTGATTGTGATCAATAGCACTAAAATATTGACTTCCTGAAGCAGCCTGCACAGAGACATCTATTGTTGGCCGGGAGCAGCTGCACTTGAGGACATGGTTGCCCAGTAACACTGCTCATGAGTGTTCAAGGACACGCGTGACATTTTTTCTTCGTTGAGGAACAGGAAAAGACTACTCACTCCCTTTTTAAGGCTATCCTGCTCCTCTGCCTGCTCAGAGATATGCCCTTAATTTCATCATGTAGCATGATAGCTGAGGTAAACGTGTTATTTAATGTGCTGTAACTCACAGGTGGAAAAGCCCATTCAGATCATGTGAAATCAAGTTAGACATTTCCCTCAGAATGACATCACTCCAACTGCTGAGGGTGAACCAAGGCATACTGTTAAATACAGGACCATACAGGAGGATTTAGGCTCCCTTCAGTGTTGTGAGAAGAGAGCAGGCGACCACTGCGAGGCCTTTAACGTACGATTCCTTCATTATTTTGTTCACACTGTGTATTTCTTGTGTTTCATTTTTTAGGTTTCGTTTGCAGAAGTATGCCAATGCTAGAGAAGCTGTCCATGCCATTAGCAGTGAGGCTAGCTGGTATTACGAACTGCCATGTTTTTGTTCATGCATTAAGAACTATTAAGTGAAAGATATCATATTTACAGTACAATTCACATGTAATTACACATATACACTAGAGGCAAGAAAATTCACATTGAAATCAGTTCAACACTTTTTTTCCTCTACTCCTCAAATGAAATATATTTTCTCTTGTTTAAGCAAATATCAAAAAGTAAAGCATAAAACGTAATATCCTCACAGCTTTTGGGATGAATGTGCTGATTCTGTATTCAGAGCTCATAGTATGTGTTGGTAGATGTACTCATTGTGAACATGCAAGGGCTGCAAATGTGTTTGTCCTGTGTCAGTAATGGATATCAATTAAATATATGTGTCTAATATGAAAAACCTCAAAAGGCATTTTGTTTTTATTTCGGTAAATAAACCAACCTGAATCTGAAAAACCATACATTGCAAAACACGATCTTTTGGCACAATAGATAATTAATCTCCTTCAAGTCAAAAGCTGCTCCTCTATTTCAGCTGAATGTGCTCTGCTCGTACAAGAACAAAATCCATCGCCTGGCCTCTAGTCAGTTAAAGATCCATCATATTGCCTTTGAACAATTTGACAAGCTGTTGCTATGAACAGTGGGGTGAAGGGGTGATATAACCTGCGTCAAACCCCCATTTTGTGTTACTACTTCCTCTACTGATGATCTAAACTGGTGAAATACAGAAATGTGAAAAGCACGTTGGTACTAATCTCCACCACATCTCATTTCGAAAAAACGCTAAATTCAAAAAGTGTCCTGATTCAGGCGCTACAAATACTGTCAGGAAAACAAAAAGAAATACTGCAAAAAATGCAATCAAGGCCATTGCATAACCAACTGTACAGTCGGCTTCACAGGAATAGAGAATGAATCAATCAATGAACAAAAATATGACAAACTACAGGTACATCTTTATAGTTTCATAATACTCTATATGGTATAATATATTCTAATGTTAATGATACATATATTACTTTATTCTGGTTTTAGTGCAATAATATTGACCCATTTTCTCACATTATTCAGGACAGATGTGGTTCCTTGTCCTTTATGCTATAACAATGCAACACAGTTTTTTGTTTTTTATATCCTCTTCTCGCTCTCTTTTCAACATCATTTCCAGTGTTGTTGTTTTTTTTACGCTCTCCTATTTCTTAAGTTCATAGTTGAATTATGCTACAACGCCTCCTCCAAAATGTTTTCCATAGTTGTTATTTTGTCTCTGTGACCTTAGTTTATATTTGTATAATATCAACCATGAATATATATTTGGATTCAAGTCATGGGCAGCTACATAGAAGATTCTTACAATGATTTTGCTTTACGGGTGAGCTGTATTTCTTAAATTTTTTACATATTTATTTATTTATTTAGCTAAATTGATAGTCTGTCAATCTTCAGCGTATTACCCTGCTCCTCTTCCGTCTTCCCTGTTTTGGATTTTCAGCGTGTATTTCCCCAGGGACAACCCAATTGTATTTTTCTGCTATGAGGTCCAATAATGCATGGTGAACACACGTGGTAGCTATATCAAGTGAAGATGACAATGGTTAAGGTGATGCTGCTTAAGAAAAGCATGTAAGGCTTTTCTGTTAGTCTTTAACTTTGGTGAGCACATAAAATAACGCAGTTAGCCTAACCTAAAAACTACTCAAATTGTATCTAGAACGTAAGCTATATTCTCTGGTAAATCAGTTTGTTTGCTAATGAACCTGAGCCCTGTGTGTGTTGTAGAAAATAAACAACAGTGCATATGGATTATAGGCCTTTTCGGTTGTTTCATGGCTATTTATAGTACCTTTTCTCCACATGGAATTCCTCCTGGTTGCACTGATTTTTAATAGGTCCAGAGCAGTTGTTCAATGGGACTAATTTGAACTATCCTTCTCACTGGGCTGCCCAATTTTAGTCAAATAAATGCAAGTGTCTTGCTAACATAAACACATGTACAAATGCCAAAAAACAACATTAACAACAACAAATTTACCATTTGTCTTCTAGTCCAACTGTGGGCTGATATGTTGTGTCTAAAAAACACACTCATTTTGATCACAAAAGCACTGCCCTCCCCAACCCCATTTTCCTCTCTGTGAACAGAAAGCAGGATAAGACATCAATGCCTAAATGTAAATCAACCATAGGAGGAAAGAAAGAATACAAGTATAGTTAAATGATAAAATGTACAGAATGCTTTTTGAACAATCAAAATGATTAATGCATACAGTTGAATCTTTTTTTAAGCTAATAATGCCCTAGCGCTAGAACATGTTCTGACACTCTCGGAAATCACAGTATTCTTAAAGACAAAATCATATATCTACAATATTCAGCATTTTGTTTTAACCATAATGAAACCCCCATGGACATGTTGTCAAAAGAAGATGAGAAGAAGAAAAGGATTGCAAGTTTGCGTCGACTCTGGGCACAGTTGAATCCAAAGCCCTCAAATGAAGACCAAGAGGCCAGAGCTGATGTCCCATAAAGAACAATATCACTTCAAAAACAACACGAAATCCAAAGAAGATTGCTGTACATAGTAGAAGCAGAGGGTTTCCGTGCATGTGATCCGCAGGTAATGGGTCATGTGACTGGTGAAGGGGATCTCACTCAGCTGATGCCTGAACAGACAAGCCACCACTGATTTCAGAGCTGCAGAGGATTTGGATTACAATAAGTATCAATAAAAAGTCAATGCGATTCTGAGACATCGTTTTCTCTCTCAGGAGATTTCACTTTTTTTCTTTTTTTTAGCAAAAATATCATGCAGTCTTTAGTTCCAAAAACCCCACTGTAGTGAGGTCTTGTGTTTGTTTCAGGAGGAAAAAGAAACTCAAAGCCTTGAAATTCTTCTTTCACAATTATTCTTAAACATTCAAGTCATCCTATTAATACTTTGTACAGCAGAACGGTCCTTCTGATTTCACATGTGTATATATAAATATAATATATAGAAATATGCATATACATATGTTCAACTTGTATATGTGTATACATATTTTGAAACTGTATCAAAGCCAATTTAATGTGCTCTCAAAATATGGCCCATGATTCCTAGTGGGATGCACATCAATTCACATAGTACAACCAGTAGATTAGGTTGAAAAATCCAAAGGTGATGGGGAAAATGACCCGGGACCATTTGTCAATGGTGCTAACATCTGACAGGTTGGGGATTTTCAACTTGAGCTTGGAGGATCGCCGCCGTAGCCGACAGTTAGCCCTGCTGCGCATGGCTGCGCGGTCTAGTGAGTGGTGGCTGAAGCCATCCCGAGGCGCCATGGGCTTACGAAACTGCACCCCAGAGCTGTCGAAGGACATGACGGAGTTCCGAGAGTCACTGACGCTGCTGCCCACATCTGAGGGCATCACCTCGTTGTTCATCTCCAGAGTGGTGAGGAGGATGTTCCCATAGGCATCCACCTATACAGGAAATGACATTAGTATTCAGAGGGTGGTCCAATACAAGAGAAGCCCCTCCCTCTTTTACTGAAACTACATTAACCCCAACTAGGTAAATTACAGCACAGTGCAGGGATGGTATGGGATGCATGCAACATAAAGAGTTACCATAGAGTTTAAGCAGGCAAATATTAATACATAGCTGACTGTATTGTGAGAGCTATCCTACAGCTGATATTATTGCTAAATACATGTACCCCAACTTTTCTTTGTTCCTCGAGATACACATTTCTTCGCTGTGTATATGACCTGAAGGTGTTGGTTTGATAGGGCACGGAAATGGAGTCCTTGCAATGTGAAAGAAAAAATGAAAGAACATTATACGCCTATAAAAGCACATTTTCTATCATTTCACAGTGCATAAGACAGAGAGTTAACAAGAACAACTTTGACCATAGCATTTAGTGCTTCACACGTGAAAAACAAGGGCTTCACTCAGTCTGACCATTTGGAGGAGGTTTCGAAAATTGCCTTTTAATGGAGGCTCTGTCCAATTTCAAATATACATCTAGAAACATGAGGTGACAGACTGACTGAAGCCTACAGCATAAACAGAGACAACCTAAATAAGAAATGAAAATGTTAACACCACTGTTGAGCTAGATGCACCGCTATCTCAATGAAAGGACTCTGCTCAGTAAAAAGCCAGTGTCTGGTGCTTGGGGGCAAAGCGATGGATGGTATTTGGAGTGTATATAGTGTTGTGTGCTGGTGCTGGGTGAATACAGGGAACATATATGTGGGACTGTGGTTGGTGGTCCTATATATAGATGTACAAGTTTGCTGTTTTGTGCTTGAACTGTGACGCAGCAATGCAAACCTGCTCCCTCAGACGCTTCTCCTCATATCGCGTTCGCTCGTTGTTGGATTTGTTCAGCCTCTCACTGAGCTTCTTCTGTTGGGCAGGACCCCGGCCAAAGAACACGTAATTTACAAAGGCATATTCAAGCAGGGCCAGGAACACAAAGACAAAACAGCCCATGAGGTAGACGTCGATGGCTTTCACGTACGGGATCTTCGGGAGAGTCTCCCTAAGGTGGGTGTTAATGGTTGTCATGGTAAGCACCGTAGTCACACCTGGGTACAGTGACACAGAGACACAGAGGTTAGCATCGGCGACAGGTCAGGGAGAAAAACAATAAGGTCACGTCTGCTGCAGGATCCAATTACAGATGATGGGCTTTTTTTGAGACACTGGCCACATCACAGTCCTCCGAACGTCTGATACTAGTGACAGTGTGTTGTCGGTCATTTACACTGACGGACATTCCCAAGTGCTGTGTGAGATAAAATAGGGCTGCACAATATTGGAAAATTTAGCAGTATGTGATATGGTTGTTAAGAACTGCAATATCGATATTACTGTGATATTTTAAGATACTTTTTGACTACTGAAACTAATAATAAACACTAGGACTAAATAAAGGCAATTTTTTTACTTAATAAGAAAAATTTGCTTTATTTAACATATTGTTGTTGTTTTTTTTAAAGCTGCATTTTTATCAGATGAAGACCCTTGAACCTTGATGTTATTGCTATATATTTAGTATGTTACCATACTGATTATTGTGTCAGTCAATATCACGGTATCGATATATTGTCCAGCCCTAAAATAAAAAGGGAATTCTGTATGAATAATTTTAGACTTTAAAGTTAAGATACACTTTATTGTCCCCATAGGGAATTTTGTCCTCTGCATTTGACCCATTTAACATGCTGCATCCTGCAAAACCCTCATGTGTATTGCTGACAGTATAATAACGTAGCTAAAAGATTGTGAGAAATGCATCACATGTCACTGCAGTCGCTTGTGCCCTGGCTGCATCTGAGCTATTGAACGCATAGTATTTCATTAGCTGTTTATGCTGAAACTACTGAAAGAGAGGCCGATAAAGGCTGATGTTACAAAATAAAAACTGATTTAAAGCTTGTGACATGTGGAACACCTTAATGAATGCAAAACTTTCTCATTTGACATCATTCATTACTTGCTGCTGACAGGAGCATTGGCCTAATCTGGATTAATCTGGATACTTCCCTCTACGGCCTATGCCCTAGGTCAGATCTATTTAGATTGATGTATTTTGTCTAAAGCTGAGGTAAGAGACAAAGTAAGTCATAGTATATAGGGCTTAAATCTACTGCTTTTGTCAGTCAACACATTTAAAGTGGAACCAAACAATAAGTGCACATTTTTCACTACTAAACTGTGTGTATGGTGTTTTAATAGCATCTACTGTTCCTAGTCATTTTTAGGCTATTTTAGGCACATTTGCATCTTTATGGTCAAAAACGTGTGTGCTGCCTTCAGTGGCCTCTGTCATTTCCAGCAGTTGGTGACATCACAAAAGACTGCCCTGATCATAGCCAGGTGTTTCTGATTACAAACACCTGGCTGCAGGGGCGGAGTTTGAAGCGTGGATACCAGTTAGACCAATCACACTGTCCCTCAAATGTCCAGACCCCGTCCCTCGTCCCCCCTCACTCTTTTCTTTAGTCCACAGGTACTGGCCAGTTTAGCAGCTCTATTTGAAATGTGTTTGCGGGTGGAGTTTAAGTGTTTAGTATCACTTTAAATTGTTGAACTCTTGTCAATCCACATAATTTAAAGATTTAGAGACACGAACAAGGTAAGAACTCCCATAACAGTGTGTTACTTTGTTCATCACTTGATCTGAACAAAGTGTGTAAACCCTTGTGACTTACCCAGGGCCACCCGAGCGGCAGAGGCGTCATAGTTAATCCAGAAGGAGACCCAGGAGAGGATGGTGATCAGGATGGAGGGCATGTACGTCTGCAGGATGAAGTAGCCAATGTTTCTCTTAATCCGGAAACTCAGTGAAAGCCTTGGATATGAACCTGTGAGGAAGAGAAGGAAGAGGAGGGGCCGAGTTTGTGAGAGGAGCAGGGAAAACACATCAGGCTAAAAAAGTGGCAGAAGGGTGAACGTTGGCACAACGTTAAGAGTGCCAAAGTCTGCACTCTGACAACACATGGGGTAGTCATTTCTCCATTTGTTCAGATGGAGCACTTAATTTCCCCAAAGCGATGGATTCCTTTCCAGGGACAAGTTCGATTCCAATTAAACATGGCAGAAAGTCGCAAACACGGCAGATTTTTCTGCAAGCCCCTATCTCGGCAGGCAGCTCCCGCGCCCCTCTGAGGATTGTCACAGAGCTGTTGGCTTTTTCTTTAGCACTTTCGCTGTCCTCTAAACATTAGCAAAAGGGCATTTAGGTGCATAATTGAACAGTGCGCTCCTTGGTACACTTTGTGGGGGAAATATGAGCTGCCTAAGCACACACATTACAATAAGTGCCCTTTTGATTATTGTTTATAATTAAAACAACTACAATATTATAATTCTGATGACAAAGTAATGTTTACCACTATAACCCATACACATTGACCCATGTGTAGTTAATTCCCCCTGACTTTCTTGACTTTTATTTTCAGTTTGTCAGACAGCAATAAAGGGTGTAAAATCAGCTGGTTGATTTGAATCTACAGAGCTGTTCACAGTGGACAACACAGTGACAAATTACCTCATCATCCGTGGTAACCTGTAAATCTTTGAATGAATCGATACCAGAGCATTCATGCAACATCAGCTGTGGACACCACACAGTTCACTCTCAGGCCTTATAATGGACTATATTTATTAAAGAAAATATCCCTGCACACTGTCTTTATTCTATTTCATCTGTCCTGCTCCCAATCTAACAATTATAAATCTGATGCTGTTACCTGTAATAAAACGGACCTCCCTGGAGACCAAGCGAATGTCCACGATGGAGAACTGAGGTAACTCTAACTTGTCCACTCCTGTCACAGCTTTGTCGCCTCCTTGCCAGAAGAAAACTATATCATCTGTGGTGTATCCATCTGTTTACAATGAGAAACAAAAAGTTAGTTGATCATATCTGTTTTTATACAAATTATCTAAAAATTCAAGAACAGATAAGCAAATGGCTTAATGGTATTGATTAGAATACTTGAGCCACAATTACACACTTAAACTTAAAGGTCCTATATTAAACAAAATTGACTATTGTGACCCCATAGGTATGTTAGAATATTGTCATCAAATACATACCTGGAGTTGTGTTTTGTTTCATTCACACATATTTGAATAATCCTTTATTATTAGTCTGTCTACATCTCCAAAGCTCAAAGTGCTCTGTTCCACCTTGTGATGTCATGAAGTGGTAGTTTTCAAGTTAACAGCTACCTTTTACTTTTTGTTTAGTAGAAATGGGAAATTCCAGGGTTGAAATTATCCAAATGATTCTAGTGAAGGTGTAGGTGGAGTTTAAAAACACAGTGGAGCACTTCCTGTATTACATGATGTGACAAGGTGGAGACTTTGAGAGAAGAACTCAGCCTAAATATGCAGGGTTTATGTGTTAAACATGTGAGAATAAAACAAAACAGGTATGTCTGTGATAAGGAAATGACATTATAACATAGATCAGAAAATAGTGCAATATGGGCCCTTTAAGGAAAATGTCTACATATTACTCGTTACTTCTATTGTAGTATTCTGTTGTAGTATAAGGTAAGGTACACTTTACTGTCCCCATAAAGAAATTTTACCTCTGCATTTGACCCATCCTTTAATGTCAGTGGGGTTATCTGCCAGATCTTGAGCTAGGTTTGGTCAGGACTACCCTACCTGGAGAATTTTACCTACGTGTGTACGTGTATTGAGTTGATGGGGGCAAGCGGAGTGCCCAGAGGAAACCCACGGAGAGACACATGCTCCACACAGAAAGGCCCGGTCAGTAGGTCAAATGTATTTAAATAAGAATCACCTGTGTCTTAAATCAGTTCAATCATTGACCAATCCCCTTTTCCGCTGAGCTCACTACAGGACTGGATCCCTGCCTATAATACCACTCACATGAATGTTTATTAACAGGTTCTCGCCTCAGAGTGACCACTGCTGCAGATTTATGTCACTGGATTCAGTACATAGCAATTTTTCAGCACAAGAACTGTGACTACATTTCCCATTGTCCCAAGCTTTCAACTCACTCAGGACCCAGGATTCATTACCTTAAATCTCAGGCAGAGGTTATAGGCTGTGGAAGTGTGACATTGTCCATGAAATTGAAACAACTGGCTGCCTAATCAATCACTCTGATGTTTAGAGCACACTGTTCCCACCAGCACG
>KN476636.1:17474-45395 GCA_000787095.1 Periophthalmodon schlosseri
TATTTCATTGCTCGCAGAAGCCCCCCAGGGACAGTACAAAGCAGTTTTATCCCAACAAACAGGAATCACAAATATCTGCTGTATTGAACCATAGTGGTGATGGATGAAGTGGTCAATGGGAATGATCACACAAATACAATTTTTAATTACAACAGGAGCAAAAAGTGATTTGTCTAAATTAAAGCAGCGTGACTGTATGTTACTGTTTGTAATATGTTCCTTCTTATAATTATGAGTAACTATCTAAAATTATCATATGGTAATTAGCTGTAAATACATTTGTTTACTTACGGAAATGAAAACTTGCATTAAATAAAAGCTTCATAATTTTTCACATTATCATATTTAATAAATTATAGCCTGTATTTTTTTTTTACTGCTGCCCTGCCAAGCCAATACCTTACAATGAAGGAGGTCTGCTGAGTCTAGCCCAAACTGACTGAAGGTTCAAAGGGTTACAGAGACAATACGCTCCCATTAAGTGGCAAAGTTGTATTGTCTGAACTGTATCCTGTTTCCATGATTTTTGATGGATGTGACTGACAGGCGAATTATCCAATCAGAGAAACACACGGGCCATTTGTGTCAAAACAAACATGGCGAGTAAAAAAGATATCATTTTGTCACCTAATCATCGGGCCATTTTGTTGTGAGGCTGCGGTACATTGATTACTTCCACCAGTGGCAGTATACTCCACTTTTTTGGTATTATAACTGACCAAAATAGAATAGAGAACTTTACTTTTGACAGCTAGCTCAGAGAAGTAATTTAATACTGTGAACTTTTTATATTATCAACTATAAATACTCACAGCTCTCAATTTCCAGTGTACAGTTCTGTTCATCCAGGGGGTACCTCCTCAAGTCCATCATGCAGGCAGCTGTGGTCGTTATCCTAAAAAAGAAAATAGATTGAGTTAGTAACAGATTTTGGTACCAACATTATGATAAAAACACTCAGCTAACATCTCATTTATCACTGCTGCTGCTCTGCCTTACACCTACGTACACAACTCTCCTCACTTCTTCTCGTGTCTCGGAAATGATTTATTCAAATGTTTGTGGGAGACAGATTTCTTTTTATGCGGATCACTAACCACTCAGTATATGGATGTGATTTTTGTCAATGCACGTTATTTATGAGCACCTCTGACATACGCATTTCTGCCAGGTAGTATTATAAAAGGTGTAAGCAGAGCAGTATATGAATGCCAATAAATCTATCTCGGAGGTCCCGGAAAACAATACTGGCAACAAATTATACATGTAGGAATCTTGTGGCATTTAACGCAGATATTTACTGGTGCGGCACATTCTTGTAATTACTTTTGTGCTGTTTGTACCAGTTTCCATTCGCTCGCCCCAAATGTTCAAGAAAGAAATTGTTTTTAGCTCATCTTTTCTGGGGCTACAGAAGCATGTTTGTATGGTGACAGAGGAGATTTTTACCCTTTAAGGAACGTTGGTCATGAATTAATAATGCAGTTTCAGTCAGAGTCACCCACACAGCTACAGTCTATGGGTTTACACTGATGTAATAAGCAAACATGTACTGCACAATGATAAAACAGAGCACAATGATAACACAAAAATGATCTTTGTTTTAAAATAATATATCACAAAATAGATACATTCAACATTGGGCTGGTAAAGTGTAGGTTCTACTTGTGCATTTTATTTAGTATATTTGAAGGACCATAATGCAAAGAATACATTGCTGTGAAAAGCTATCAAGATTCAATGTTGGTTCTGTATCTGTATCTGTAGAGAACATTTTGGACAGCAGCCAGATGTTATAGCTATTAGCAGCGGTCCTAAAGTCTGGACCCCGGGTGCCCTGTCCACTCATTTTTTCCTGATTAATAACCCCCTCTGAACAGTGGTATATATTTGAATGTGGCAGTTGGTGCAGATTGGCTTTGGTCTTTGCAGCCAGCCCCAGGGCAGCTGTGACTGTAAGATGTAGCTTGCCACCACCGAGAGTAAAGCGTGAGTGAATAATGCAACGTAAAGCACTTTGGCTATATCTTGAAAAGCACTATATAAATCCACAGCATTATGAGGAATGAATAATGCACCCTAAAACTTCCATTACAGAATCAAAAACAAACACTACAGTTTGATGAGTGTTTGCTTAACTTTTCTGGCAAAATGTCCATCACCTACTTGCCCCATGAAGATGTTTTTGTTTTACCTGGAATGTTGCACAGGATGGCATTAAACATCAGATCTGTGGGGAGGCAATCCCACTTACAGTAAGAGTGCATGTTTTTCAATAATTTTGTTCAGTAATAAAAACACCTGTGATTTAACAAATGCAATATAGATAAGTTTAGTGCCATACTGCTTACCAAGCCAGACAAAGAAAACCTTTCCATGGAGACAGGCAGGTGGCAGAGCGTCCACCTGAAAAGTTATATGGTGCACCTCTATTAGCAAAGCCCTATAATCTCCCAGTTTAGCTCATGGTGTCACAGAGGATGTCAGCGTTCACGTCACAGAGCTGACACGAGCCTGCCAATGGACCTGTCTGTTGCCGTGACAGTTAACAGGGCGCGGGAGGACTGGTCGTGAGTCCGCACAAGTCGGGACATGTCACAGCAAGAGGCCCGGGATTTGAAAATGTCAGCAGATGTAGGTCAGCAACTCTCCGTCCCACCGGAGAACCAAAATATCCACTTTAGCAACACTCTCGTAATAATCACAACGCAATATTATTCACTGCTGCTCATCTTGGTCATCGCTGCGAAGGTGTGAGACTCTACTCTGAGCTGTTAAAACAACAAACACTTGGTCGTAGTGCTAATTTTGAAATCCCAAAATGATTTGATTTCACAATTAAAAGGCAGTCCCATTGATTTTTCTTTCTCTGCTTTTGGCATTTCTGGCCATGCACTGTGCCAGCATTATAAAGCATCTAACAATGTGGAGGAGGATCCCAGAAGCCCCAGACAGAGAGGGCCCAGTCAGTGAGTAAGAGTTTGGACACCTACACAGTCAACTTTTGTGAGAAAACCATTGTACTACCAGCAATGCAACGTGCTTTTAATAAACAGAAACATGAAATAGGCAAATCACACAGAACAGGGAGATGCCATCTGGTGCGAAGTTGGGCTTGAACAAACTCGGAGTGCTCCAAGGACCCGGGACAAGTGTGTACTAATGAGCATCATGAGGCCTTTCAACTGAGCATGTAGGGTGGAAGAAAACATGGCCCAGGATACACCACAGGCAGTACACTATTGATGTTTGAGCCTTTGTTTTTTTCCAACATGGAGACACTGTCATCAGACTAGTCTTTAAAGTCCCTCAGGTGCACAGTAAAAACTATTTTCAGTTTTTTTTTTTGTTGGGAAAATGTGGAATTCAAAAGCGAATATTGGTCCTTAAATCTAGCATGGTGTGTTGTGGTCTATTTTAAAACTAAACTTAACTTGACCAGACCTTGGGATTGTATTGTCACACCTCAGAGAATTTTCAGTTACCCTAATGTTAAACCAATGGAGATTTTAAGATGCTAAACACTAAACTTCATTCTTCATTCAAAAGCAGTGGTGGATGAAGTACTCAGTTTTGTTACTTAAGTAAAAGATACAGAAAGAAAAAGTTACTGAAATCATTTGTATAGGATTTACAGTCTGGCCACCACTCCCTCCACCGTGTCAGCTCATACTCAGACAATTAAGTTTATTTTAGTGACGCACAGGAAATGACCAGTCTTACTGGTCTTCTGATTGGCTACTCTCAATCACGCATATCTGAACTCAGTGAAATATGACTGGGGCCCAGACTACATGTCTTTGTATAGGAAATGTATGTAGTTTTGACAGGCTAAGGAAGCTCCTGCAGGCACACACTGTTTCAGTCATCTCGTCAACAATAATATCAACAATATTTTGAAGGTTTACAGGATTAATTTATGTCTAATTACTATTTACTGATAAATTACACATTACAACAAATAAAAGAAGGTGCTAAGTGCAGCCCTCCAAGCCCTCGATTTACCGTTCAATCTACATTCCTACCCTCACCTATGGTCATGAGCTTTGGGTAATGACCGAAAGGATAAGATCGCAGATACAAGCGGGCGAAATGAATTTCCAGGGTGGCTAGGTGCACATGGCATGTCCCACCAGCAGGAGGCCCTGGGGGAGACCCAGGACACACCAGAGGGACTATGCCTATCGGCTGGCCTGGGAATGCTGTGGGGTCCCACCGGAGAAGCTGAAGGAAGTGTCAGGGGTGAGGAAAGTCTGGGAGTCCCTGCTTAGACTGCTGCCCTCGGCCCCAGATAAATGGAAGAAGATGGATGTTTGATTCAGGTTTTAACCAAAAAAACTATGCAACTATCCAAAATCCCCTCTGTAAATATTTGTCTTAGTTTCTCATGCTGCATGGAAGCCAACTGTATGACACTCTCATTTCTCCATATAAACAGGAAAAAGAACTACTCGAAGGCGTAAGGGCTACCTGGCACTTGTTTTTTTTTTTCAAATTAGAACTCTCCAGAGATTTTATAATTTTGCTTAAAATTGTTTCTATTTTGCTTTGATTGATTATAAATTTATTGAGTGAAACCGAGGAACTGTATTTGACATAAAAAAAATTGCCCGATCAACACAAATCTATACAACTCAAAGATAAAAATCGCCGTAAGCAAAACAGGAATTGAAACTAAAAACTACAAATCCCAGCCTCAGCACATTTCACAGTGAGTAGATAGGTAAGGGTTCACAAAGCCAGCAAGGTGCAGCCGCCTGTGTAATGCAATTGTCCACAGCTTGTATTGTGCCGGCCTCTAACGGAGCATTTTGGGGGGAAACAGGAGGTCTTTACGAGGGGAAATTCATTGAAGTCAACAAAAACACCAAACGGCCAAACATTGAAATGAGTTGCTACATCTACTGCAGTATCTATTGTGGAGAAGAAAGGGGAGCCACTCACACAGGCCCTGGGCAAAGTCAAACATTTCAACAAAGAGGATTTACAGCGCTCCTCGTTTGCAGGGAGCATAATAAGGTTTGGGGAAAGCACTTTTGCATGTAGATTAGGTTCTAGTCTAATTAGTGTACAATAGAGCTGCAGAAGAGAGGAGAAATAAGCAATACCCAATGATTGTGTTACATTTTGTCATAACAATATCGCCAGCAATATTACATTTTCTTTTTATTTTGTAATGTATTTATTCAGTTTGTTGTAAATGTAGACAGGGTCATATCCATAGTTTTTTAAGCTGAAGGTGGTCCAAGTCTTTCAGATTTAATTAATACAAATAATTCATTAATTCATTTAAATTTCACAATTCCATTAAGCAAGCGTGCTTGGGCTTTTTGTGGTAATGCCCTCAAATTTGTTACAACATGGTGATATTAAAAGTAAAATGTAACTGTTATTGATGCTCCAGTGTATTCTGTGTCAGCATTCAGCCTGTGGTACTATTTACCAGCCTCTGGACATTCAGAAATAGGGTCAAATAACAATAAATAAGCTGGAGTACATAACAAAAATTAAATCAAAAAATTAAACCATGACCAGAGTAACTAAACTACAATAAAATATATATTGTTTTTAATGAGTTACACATAGATATTTAGTTCAGCATTAACAATGTATTATTTAGTATTTCATATATATTTACACTGATGATAGACTGGTGTATAGCTGCCCTGTGCTGTATATTTATACTGCAGTGGGAATGCATTTGTATGAGAGATGAGAAAGCTTGTGGTAGTAGCGTCCCCCACATGTAGTACCCGTTGTCATGTTGACGGCAGGTTACCAGTTAAAGTGCAAATGCAGTAGTAATGCTATATTTTCTCTTCTGGCGCGAGTCTATTTCTCTCCACACATAGCAGACCCTCAGTGGAGGCTCCATAGAAATGCATGTGACGCAGGTGGTCAGGTTTATTCAGATCAGGTGTCGCAGTGCCATATCAGTCAATTTCGCCATGAAATTGTCCCGGCGCTGCCACCTGCTCGACAACAGAGTGGCTAAAGGGAAACAAAAGCCGTGTGCATCACCAGAATAACTGTGGCAGAATGGCTGTTCATCAGGAGCTCATTGGGTACTTGTCCCGGCATCATCAAGACGAATGTGGAGGACTGTTCAAACGTGCCACTGTTTTGCATAGAAGACTTATGATAAAGGAATCTAATGCTGTTTCATATGTTTGATGCAATGAATTCCCTCTACACTATCCAAATAGCTTGTCTTTAAAGGTGCATTATAACTTTTCCAGTTGAAGGTCTGCAGCCTGCTTGTCTCCATGGAGCTGTTATTGATTTGCCTGATATGTTCCACAGTATGGCATTAAACCTATCTATCCACAGTCACATGGAGACAAGCAGGTAATGCTACCGGGGCAAATTACAGGTTAGATCTCAAGTAGATCTCAAGTAGATTTCAAGTTATTTTTAATAATAATAATAAATAATATAATAATAAATATATCTAAAATTTTGGATTGATTGATTTTGATTTAAAATTTTAATGCCATAATGTGGAACATTCTAGGCAAGTAATAACATATCAACAAAAGAGCCAGACCTCACACCAGAAAAGGTTACATAATGCAGCTTTAAAGTTGACCTTTCATAAATTTTCCAGACCAGCCAAAACTACACATTTTTCCTGTACTTTACAAAAACGTTTAGTCTGGGCCCAGGACACATTTGCACATTTCTGCAGGAGCAATTAGTGAAGCACTGAGCGTTGTTAATGTGAGTTCTAAGTGATACATAACCAACTAAGCTTTTACGATATAGTCACAATTTCTACCAAATGTAATGAATATTGGCAATCCATGGTAATAACATTTAAAAGGACAGCCACATAAGACTTTAGAACCCATTCAAAAAGCCCGGCCTAAAGTTTTCCTGATTTTGTCTCGTTAGAGAGGGTAAAGCAACACAGAAGAAAGTAGCCAACTACTTCAGATCAATTTAATTAATTACTAAATTATTAATCAATGTGGCTGCTGCTCTCAGGTTTGTTCTGTGAAAACAAAGGGCAGCAATACACTCTTGGAAAGTGTTGGAGCAAATAGACATATGGTGATAAGGGGATACGACTAACTGATAATTGTTACAAACATCTCTGCTAAGCTCATCCAATGACTTAATGCACTTCTGTTACAGCTAGCGCTGCCATTTTGTCAAGCCTGTCATTTTATTTTAGATGCATTTGTAAGTTAAAGGCGCTGTAACTGATTTTTACAGCCTTAAAATGTGAAAAACAAAACAAATTAATTTTAAACCATAGTAGTCCAAAGTTATTCCTCACATAACCTATGCATTCTGATCATCCTAATTATTCACTGCAATGAGTTTATGAGTCCTTTTCACAACTCTTAGAGTTGCTATGACAATAAAGCTAAGAACAACTTAGCTAAGAGCATGCTAATGTGCACTTCCTGATTATCAAAAAATAAAACGCTTTCTACTTAGATGCAGACAGCACATGTGGATTTATTCTGACCTCAAGAGCAGCTCATACAGCATATCTGTACTGGGACAACTTTTGCTCAAACACATGGGAAAAAAACAGGAACACATTAAAAAAAATACCATGTGAAATGATTTGTATACTCTCTATGGCTTTTTATGAGGTTATTCTACCAAATATTTACACTATGCTAACAAAGTCTGACTGAAGACAGGAGTATTTTAAAAGTGTGTGTGTCAACAGAGGCATACTAATCCAACATGAATCATGATATTTTTGGTGCTTTTAATGAGAGATTCATTTGAACTCTTTTGAAGCACAACAAAATAAGAGTGCCTATCATATCTCCTTTCGCGTCAGTACCAATTCAGGAATGTTGAATACTGATTACTGCATTAATAATTCATTATACTTCACATGAACCAAAGCTTGTCGGCACTGTTCCTTTTGTGCATGGAACTACACAGACCTTTGTTTACCTTTCTTTGACTGTCACTCTTAGAGATTCAAAATTGTCTTATTTTTTCAGTCTCAAGGGATCTCAGTTGTTGACTGACTTGTTTGTTGTGCGAATCCAGGAATGATTTAGCCTACTTTTACTACAACTGATCTTAAGCTACCTCTTAGTCAATTTCTGAAACTTTAGCTCAGAATTTGACAATGACTTTTATAAATAAACCGTTTTAAGTGTCCCAAATATTATCGTCCTGAATCCGCCAGAATTATGACAAAGTGTGGCAGTAGAAGGTCCTTAGCTGTCAGAAGCTGAAAAATATAAATGACTTTAAAATACGGGAGGTAGGTATAGCGTCATGAGGCTCTGTGCGCCCATGAATCTCCATTGACTGTATGTTATATGGGAGCTATGGTGACAGGGCCTGTGTTTGTGCCATGTTCAGCGAACATAGCAAATACATTTGTTTTAAAGAAGAACAATGGAGCCTGCTGTTCTGTCCTCACTGATGGAATGTCATTGAAAATCTAAAAGAATCACATTTTTACCGACGTTAAAACCTGATAAGTTGCCGGCTTGTTCGATTAAAATTGCATTGCTTTAATACATAAGGTTTTGGTGTACAAACAGTGTACTGACATCACAGTTATTATTCAGTTTAAAGGTCCTATATTTCGCGAAACTGACTCTTGTGAGCTTTAAGCCATGTTAAAATGTTACCTCATCAAAAACATACCTGGAGTTGTGTTTTGTTTCATTCCCGTTATTATTAGTCTACTATTAGTCTATTTGTCTACATCTCCAAAGCTCAAAATGTTCCACCTTGTGATGTCATGAAGTGGTAGTTTTCAAATTAACGCTACCTTCCACCTTTTGTTTAGTACAGATCAGCCTAATATGCAGGGTATGAACATGTGTGAATGAAACAAAACACAACTCCGGGCATGTTTGTGATGAGGAAACAACATTATAACAGATCAGAAAATGGTGTAATATGGGCCCTTTAAATACCACTTACTAAGATAAATCAGTCTTTGAAGTGTTATAACGCTGACTTCAAAAACATGCTTTTACTTTCCATACATGTCACCTGACTTTGTAATTATTTCAGTATAGCAATTGCTTTTACAATGATGGATCTATCTATGAGTGTCATGTTGCTATTGGCTGTTGATAATTATCCCCAATAGAAGTCATTTCCCTTATATTATTTCAAGTAACGGGTTTCGTTCACAACACTGAAGAAATTGAGTTAGAGGACAGGTTAGAACTCTGACCTGGTCTATGGTTAATACCTCTGTAATTACTAGGCCTGTCCGCATGAAACAAACATTGCCACAAAAGTTCAACATCTTCTGTCAGTATATAAAACGAAAGTGAAACTATGTTAATGAAATAGTTTCAGTAAGTGGTGCCATTAATCAACCTCAAAGATGTGATTGTTGTCAGTTGAAAGGACTGATTAATATGGCGAGTTTGTGGAGCCTGTCTCTAACAAATAATAAGGTTCACACATTTTTATATCATAAGTTTAGATATTTCCTCATCAAATTCTACAAAGTGAACACAACCTATTTAATGTGAAGTACAATGGCAGGGATACACTTTATAAAAAACACACTAAAGAGGGGGTATTTTGCAAAATCAATGTTTTTTTAGCTTTCTACCATGTTATAATGTTGTTCCCTAATCAAAAACATGTCTGAAGAGGTTTTAGACGTCATCCATGCTTGTTTGAGTATTTTAGCGATCTCTCCCGGGCCCTATTCGAACCCTCTTTACGGTTAGCTGTAAGATTCTGTGCAATGCTCAACCCACAAGCCGACGTCACTCATGCTCCCACACCACAGCTCTCCATAAATAAACAAAAGCATGATACAAAACTCTAGACAGCAACTTGACAAACCTGATGCAATGTGCAATAGTTTCATTAGCGAGATGCACGCTGATTGTGTTGTGATAGGGCTCTGAAGGGGGAGTGACTTAATATGGGGAGCAAAGGGCGGGGAGAGTGAAACTTATAAAACATGTTAATATGCTGTGTTCAAAACAATAAAAGGTAACATGGTGATCTAAATATGTTATGTGTTAGCAGTTAATACCCCATAGAAGTAAATATTTCTTCGGTCTTTATTAAAGCTAATTACATGTAGTTATTATGTAAATGTGTTCAAAATAATTCATAAAAGCATGTCTGTGTAATCCTTCAGACGTTACTATGGATCATATGGAATACACTCCAAGGAAAAGCAGAATTAGATGCATTGGGGACACAATCGCAATTTAATAATCTGGTAACGAGCTTTTATACACACACCTGCACCTGCCTCTTAATGTTTTTTTTATGGACTTGTATATTTGTTTGTTTTGTTTGTTTTTTTTGCTTGCATTGTATTTTACTCAGGGCGCTCATGAAAAACAGAGCCCAAGTGCTGTCATTGGGTTCCCTGTATAAATAAAGATAAATAAATAAATAAAATAAAAGCTTGCATAAAATATATGGGATCTTAAATGTTTTATGAGACACAATTTTAAATAAACAAAAAGATTTTAAAGGAAACAAATAAATACAAAAGGAAATTAAAATCTGTGAATGTATGTAAAAAGCCAACAGCGTTTTCATATTCCTAAGTAAGACCGATATATGGCTGAAATCCCGGCACCTTTACCTTTGTCGTGCCACACAGTGAAGCGTGTGAGAGCAGCACCATCTGTGGACAGTGTCATCTGAGGTTTTTAAAAATAGCATCTCTGTGACACAAGCCTCACCTCAGTCCATACAGCACGGTGCCGTCAGGGTGCAGCCGGATCATGCGGTTCTTCACTGTCACGCCGTGCAAAAAGGACTTCTTGTCATTAAGGAAGTAGGTGTCAGGGAGCCACAGCTGGTCTGCCACGCGGTTATCCAGAGTCAGGTTCAGGTTCAGCTCGCCATACGCCAGACGCTTGTCCCGCCAACTCTGCTGGAAATACATGGTGATGGTGTAGTCCTGGAAGATGGAGAGGAATGGTTATAATGTGCTTGAAAAAAGGCGCATTTGTAGTGTTGTAAAAAACTGAATACCCAGAAAGTAGACACTCAGTTGAACAGTTATCAATACTGAAGATAAATTGGACAACATTGGAAAAATGTTTTTGAATGGTCTTGATCTATATCAGAACTACTATAAGATCACATGCTAATACTGTATTAAAGAAACTATTATTTTGTTAGTGAATGTTTTTTTCATTGGCATAAAAGTATCAAGTCTTTTTCTTGATGTCGAAATTGAGTTTGAAATTTGAGTATCTTGGCAACACTAGTCTTTTATACTAATCATACTTATATTTCTGGCAATACAAATTTGTTAACATAAACTTTTTTCACATCTCAGTGGCACTGTGTGGGGACATTACATTGACTCACTTTCACAGAGACTCATTCACCTTAAACATAATTGGTGGTTTTCAGATAATGGAATGTGATAGTGTCATACTCACAGATGGGTTGCAAAAGCCAGTATTATATCACTTATGTATTCTTATGTGGAAAATCTAAAGGACAAATTCATATATGCTGAACCTGTTCATTTTAAGTCATTAGACCCTATAGAACTCTCTCTAACAACAAGATCCCATAGATTGTTGTGATCATCTGAAAACCTGTATCTCTGCAAACAGCTTTGTGTCCCCACAACATAAGCAAAACCCATACACAGATTTTAAAACATTGTAGGTGTACAATATTAGGCTAAACACTACCCTCAATGAAACTGCTGCTCACTCAGCATTAGGATAATGTTAATATTATTCATTCTCATTGTTCATAATAATAATCATTCATTGTTTTGCAGAATTTACCTGAACTCAATATTATTTGCTTATTTTGGTTAAGTTCTATTCATCTTCAAAAGTGTTCATTCATATACACGTCTAAAAATTGTGTTTTTCCTGATGTGTATGACAGCACTTGAATGCAGCATTTGGCTTGCCTTTGCAGTCGCCATAGCAACTCTTCCCTGAGTCACAGGTGCTAATACAGATGTTGAAAAACTGGACCAGGAAATATTTTAGAATATTCTGCCCACTTAGAACAAATACATAATGTGCTTGGGCCTTTCATTGGTATGCTTTTAATAATAACTTAGACTGATGCAACCCCTGTCGCACTCCTTCTGTGCATCTTAATATGTACCAACCAAATGTATTCACAGAAAGTGGGCATATTTCTAAGAACTATGAATTTTCTAGCATAAGTGGAGTCATTACTTTAAGATTGATTGAGGTTAAATGATAACTGAATATGGAAATGATGTGGGCAGGTATTTATTTATTTACAAAGTCTGTACACACACTCAATATATGTTGGACTCAATATATGGGGACCTTTATGGAGACAAAAATGAGGTTCCCATAACATAAATCCTTCAATATTAGATCAATGACATGGTTTAAATATGTATGGGTCAAAACAGGTTAAGATTAATCTTAAGCTTAAGGTTAGGCAACTAGTAACTATGGTTAAGGTTAGGATCAGTCTCCAGGACATGAATGTGCGTCAATATAATGTCCCGAAAAAGCATGGAAAACCAACATCTGTGTGTGTGTATGTGACGAACTCTGCTACTCTGAGTAATATAAAGAGCCAGTGCTTAGAGACCCAGTGACGTCACCAGACAGCAGCCATATTGCTTTCTTCTCTGCTCAGCCTGCTCCTCTCACCAGCCTTTGTGTTGCACTGTATCTCGTGAAGTACTGTGGGAATTTGTGATAATCAGTTGGTCATTTCAATGTGCTTTCTTGTCGAGTGGGAAGTGGAAAGAACAACAGAAATTGGCTACTGCTGCAGAAAGAGTTTTTTGTAAATGAAAAACTGTATGCAGTATATATACTGTTTTTTTAAGCTTTTATGTTAATGGAAATAAAGAATAACAGGTAAAACTACATAACTACACTGAATTAGCCTTAATAAAGCTTAAAGAAAGGCTTAATTCATGAATAGTTTATTAAGAATGATGCAAGCTTAGTAAGTACTTAATTAATACCCCAACTCCAACTCCCAACCCCTTAATTAAGTACATGGGCGACAGTAACTCAGTTGGTAGAATGTTTGTTCACTGATCCAAAGGTTGGTGGTTAAAATCCCGCTCTCGACATAAACATCACTGGTTGAGCAATCAGATCCGCTGACCCACAGGTTGGTGGTGCGATTCTAGCTCCCACAGATGAATGTTGTCATTGTGTCCTTGGGCAAGACACTTAACCTTCCTCGCCCCCAGTGTCTGCATACACTGGTGTATGAATGTGTGTGTGAATAGGTTTCTTGATGTAAAGCACTTTGAGTGCCTTGAATGTGGAAAAGCACCATATAAAAATGTGATTATTTACTATTTACCATAGTTACTAAGCCTGAATCATTTGAGTAAATTATGAATGAACCATTAGTTCATTATGAGTTACTATGAGTTCATTTCTCATGCTTTATTAAGGCTAATTAAGGTGTAGTTATTATAAAGTGTAACTGAAAAGCAAACTTACTTGAGGACAATAAGAGATTTTAAACTTACCATGTTGACTTCTGATATGGAGTCTATGCTGGCTATGTTGATACTCATTCCTACAATGACTGGAGGACCTGTGACAACAAAGAAAAACATCATTAGTTTTTTACTTTCCAGTCAAAAAATG
The DNA here is from genome assembly GCA_000787095.1 of Periophthalmodon schlosseri. Lineage (NCBI taxonomy): Eukaryota > Metazoa > Chordata > Actinopteri > Gobiiformes > Gobiidae > Periophthalmodon > Periophthalmodon schlosseri. The sequence continues at coordinate 31,040 of KN476636.1, forward strand.
AAAAAAAAAGTATGTAAAAAAAATTTAAAAAATGTAGAAATATACTATCAAAGCTAGCGTGGTATTAAAAACGTATCCCATTTGATCAGTCTAGTACCATGGAAAACACATTATTCATAACACATTTGTGGCTTGTTTTTTCTACTCTTCATTTGTATAAATTGATTGTAGTTCAATACATAGAGCAGTTACCACTGAACTATTGATCATAATGGGAGAGTAAGTTAGTTATTCTCGTTGAATGACTGGTGTTGTATACAAGATATACATTATGTACCCATGTTCCACCGCATTCATGAAATATGATTTAAGCACACTGCGCCTGTAGCGGTGACAAAGCCAATGAGAATATTGTGGGCAATGGCAAAGTGTATGTGAAGATCAGTTACCCGGCCAGGCGCGCGTAAAAACATCCCAAGGAGTTTCTGGTCTGGCGGTTCACGGAGCAAATGTGCGTGATTACACTACATAAACAGCTTTTCCCATAGACCTCCTAACATGTGCTGTGAACACTTACCCCAATGCAATATTCATACAACTAGGATTATCCATTCACAGGCTAAGTGCAGACACCACCGAAATTAACTCCACTTCTTGCTTATTTCACTGTAATGTCACTATGATGCATTGCTAACCCAAACATAATTATACATGTCAGCGGGTTTTTTTTTAATACAAATTTAGGAGGTTTTGCCCTTTCCAATTGTGCCTTTTCTTCACATCTGGGTTATAATGCGTCTTTACGGCTGACCAGCACATAATATAAGTTGCTGACAAACGAAGCGAATAAAAGAACAAAACATAATCCATTGCAGATGTGTTATTCCATAGGACCCTTATGTGTGGCCATGTGTAATCAAGCACATCAGCACATTTAGAGGTTACAAATGCGCTTTGGTCAAGTCCCCACAGACCTATAATGAAATCACTATACGCCATGCTACGGTAACATTTTAGTGTATTCTTGTAATCCAAGGCAACCAAATCTCTGCACAAGAAGATGGTAATTTCACTGTAGTAAGTGCTGTGCAATTAATCAAATTTGAAATGAGATCTAGATTCTGTCTTTTCTAATCAATGATCCTTTCTAGTCAATGATCAGGTTTTTAATCAAGACGTCCACAGCCAATCCTCTGCCGATAACAGCATGGGGTTTGGAGCAGCGTTCAAACTATGGGGAAGAAATTTAACTTTTTGTGTTCAGTTGTAAAGTCTGTATTGTTTAATTTCAGGAAAGTAACATTGAAAGCTATTTTTATTAGTGTAATACGAAAAATGTTTTGTCATATAGCCCACCCTTATGCTATTCTAGACTGTGTCCTCAGTTAATAGCCAATATACTGATGCATTTTTGGAGATTATGAGTCTAATTTTATTTTAGACAGCTGACACACTATGTGACAAAGAATAAACACGCATACCATCTCTTGTTGATCTTGTACATATTTGACCTTAAGGTTTGAGTATATCCGCCTTTCTTCTCTTGTCAAGCTTTGATATGTTTGAGACGTTTGAGAATGAGGACTACAGTATATTTGATGTCTGGGTCGTGATGATGATGTTTTTTGGTGACAAACAGTTCAGGAGTCATAAGTGTGAGAGTACATCTGTCCAAACAGCTCCGGAGTTCAGACTGACAGTGAACATGAAAAGTCTATACACTTTCTGATGACTGTGTTGTTAAAAATACATCCAGATGACTTTTACACCAAAGCCGTTGATCTGCAGTCTGTCCTCACTAACTATAGAGATGTCAGGAAGTAACATGCAGTTCAAAGGGTGTCTTTGATTTCTATTGTATGTTTTTTCTTGTGGATGAGACAACCGAGAACATAACACAGAGAATAGTGCAAACCATACTTGTTTATATAGCACATTTAAAGGCTTTAAATATGTCCTTCACTTGATTGTATCTGTGAAGATGGCATTGTTTTGCCTGGAATGTTCCACAGTAAGCATTAAACATATCTATCTAGCATCCATTCAGTTACAGTTTTTTATTGCTAAAAACTTGAAAGACAGCTTCTTTACAGATCTGACCTGTAACGTGGCCCCTGCTTGTCTCCATGGAGACAGATGTTTATGCCATACTATGCAACATTCCCACCTTTAAAACAACCATTGCTGAGCCAAAACACTGTACAATAAGCAATACACGTAAATTATAAAAGTCATTTAAAACATACCAAAACACTGAAAACTATGTCTATAATACAACAAGAAAATGAATAAACACAATATTTAGAATGCCAAAGTCCTGCTCTGCTTGTATTAACCCAGGGAACAAATATACGTAATAGTTTGTTTGTTTTTTCAATAAAGATTTTAAAATGTTCTGAGATGGTACAGTTCTCATACAGCATAAGACATAGTGAAGGTATTCTCCCTCATTTTGTAAGTCTTTTATTCATTTTTTATTTTTTTACTCTTTTGTGTATCGCCTTGTCTGTCACATTTGTATCGAACAAAGTGACAGATTACATCCACTTTAGTGTAAGTATAAGACAGCCCATCTCTGCTCTTAAACACTGTAATCTCATTTTCTGCCCTTACTCCTCCCATAACAGTAAACCTCTAAACGCCCGAAGCTCTGTCATATTTCCTGACCTATCTCCTCCAAAAAATCAGGCCATTTTCCATTGCACTTCACAAAGCAACCACTACGAGTTTTCCCCAGAGATGTCAGAGTACATTGGTTTGCTGAAAACAGACCCCTCCTCTCTCCCTCCTCTCCTATCTCTCTCCTTTGCTGCATATTTTGACCCCACTTTAGTGAAACAGAGGCACTCACTTTGTCACTGCGGCTTTCTCAAAATAAATCTGCTACCTGAACTTGCACTTCACAAGTTGGTGGAAAAAACACTCTTCGAAAATAACCTTCCACTTTTTAAATAAGCACTTTTTTCAGTGACATGTCAAATTGTTTCATATTTTTCAGTGAATAATCGTGTTTTTAACATTTGCTGCAGTCACCTTTTTGGGAATAAACTTTTATCCGCACAGATTTTATTGCAAACAGGCCTAGGGGGGGACATAAAATACTACTCTCACAGATGAAGTATTAAATAACGGTAGTACTAATACGACACATTAGGTTAGATGGTCAGATGGTCATAATGTTAAGGTTGACATGTGTACAATAAGTTCATTCATTAAATTATCCTCCAGGAACGTCACCATATTCAGAAACATACATTAACCAGTTTAATGACAGACATGCATCAGAACATGGTAATAAATAAATCCATTTGTAATTACTGTGTGATTATTAATAAATCCTCAGGAAACAGGGAAGCAAGGACATACAAAGTGCATTTATTTCATGAAAAGATGAGCAACATAAATTTGAATGTGTGTTGACATTTAATTAGCAACCCTGTGGCCATTTCACGTCCACAAACTACAAAAACGTTCAGTGTGGGGGTAAAATATAGTGCAATTTCTGGATGCGTTTAAATCATGGAGAGAGAAGCAATAACTTTGTACATGATACAGCATATACCATTCTGTAACAGGGTGAGGACACAAGGACCCCAAGTACTGTCTGAAAATCAAATGCTGGAAAAAGTATAAATTCAGGGGAAAACATTTATAGCTTTGGTATTAAAAAGGGTTTTAAAAAAAATGTAAATACTTGGAACATTATGGCTGCTCCCCACAAGCTACAAATGGTCTGCCAGCAGCAGATGGAGACAGTGGAGCTCCACATACTTGATTATCAACCCCTAACCCAAACCCTATCCAACTTAACCTTGTAGCTATTGCAATTAATAAAATGTTGACAGCGTAAAAAAAAAAAAAAATCATAATAATATATGGGCCCGGATGCGACGTAGTGGAGCTTCACCTTGTAGCCAATGCGCCAAAACTTCCCTCCATACTGTGGCTGCGGCCAGACTCTACTTTGTTTTCTTCAACTATTATTTACTATTACTATATTAATTATTATGTACTTTTTTCCATTCAGGCTAGCACCTCAGAACAGGGACTTTTTTAGAACCATCTACTAGCTGGTTCAAACCGTGTCCAGTGGGTACTAAACGTGACGTGAACATATTCCTGGCTACTGATTTACCCAAGGGGTGAAAGTACAGCCCTCTGAAACGTGTTTTAATAGGTAATAACAATAACGTCTTACGATTATTATACACTGGGCTCTAAGCTGTTATCTGCACCGAGAGCTGAAAGTTAGCATTAGCCACTGTTGGCTGACCTTTATAGTTCATCTTTTAACAGCTGTCCTCTCATTGTTGGATCTGCACTCCTGAATAACTTCAAAAAGGTGGATGTTGTTGTTGTTTATGGTTGATAATGTTGCAAGCACCACAAACCCAATCCTCCTTTTTTTTTACAGTGGAAAACTAGCTGAAATATGTAGAGCCATATAAATATTTGTGCAGAGCCATGTTGTGGAGCTTTATGGTAGAAAACCAGCACATTAAAGCTGTTTATCTTTGATATGGTTTCTCAAATTTATACTCAAGTTCATGAATATATTTTTAGACCAATACATTTTAAGGCTAAAAAACAACAATGTAGCAAATCTTATGCAGCCTAATTCCGTCTGGAGGGAGCCACACTTGTTTGTGTATTCCAAACTTGCGGACTCATCTGGGTGCCTTGGGCCTAATTTGCCTCATCTTTAATTCCCACTTAATAAGGCTAACATACCTGCAGTGTGAAACTAAACGCTGCAACATTAGCATTACGTGGTTACTGGACGCCGCTGCCTGCTTGATGATCCCCTATGGTAGAGCATTTATGATTAGTACATCTTCCTCAGCACATCTAAATTGGCTCTGTGTATGGATGATTGGGCTGGATCACGACTCCAGGGATTATTAGCAGCCTTTGAATGTGGCACTAGCTGTTACCCGCTACTTCTACATGTCTATGGTTCAGTCATCGGTTCAAAAATCAGTATGTGATCCATCTTGTATCACTTGTTGTTGACAGTTGCCTGTTTATTTTGGTCTGGCTGTTCCCTTTCCTTTTGCTTATTATCTATGTATGCTGTCCTCTCGGCTTCCAACAATGTGTCGCCACATTGGGCTTCCAGTCTGACAGTCTTCTCTTGCCCAGGGCCAGACAAGCTAAACCCATGTCGTGGGTGGTGAGGCTGCCCTATTTTATGTTTCTTTTTTCCTTTGCTAATGGCATTTTGGATAACAACAATGCAAGTTCACTGCCAGGGTGTGGTCATGTAAAAAACAAACAGATTTAAATCTATGGAGTGCTTTGGTGTTAGCGACATAAAGCTAGTTGGATGTGACATATCCCATACATAGCTCGTGCCTGTCCAAGCGCAGAGCTAAGGCTAACAGTGCTACCAGCATAGGCTACAATGCTAAACAGATGTGACTGCTGCACACAATACAGCAGTCATAAGGGAGAGTGGTTGCATGGCTGTGCGAGAGAATCATCAACAGAAATGAAAGGGGTCAAATCAAAAGAAAAGGTGATGTGAAAACCTGCTAACATCAATTTGCTCGTCTTTGGGATTTGATGCGGTGCGGGTCATTGGTTTGGCATGTAGACAATGACTCAGCATGAATGTCACTTAAAAATGACAGGTAAAGAACATCAGTCGTGGCCTGACCTGACAAAAATAGCATCAATAGTAACAAAATGGATTAGTGTTGGTTCTAATATTGTTCTCAAGCTACCACAACAGGGCAGCAAAATTACTTTTTATATGTCAACTAAAAGCATATTTTAACAATTCTTTATATTCACCCCAAATAACTGTGGTCCATATGTAGAGTACAGCCTGGAAAATGATCATTCTTGGTTTCTATATGTCTGTTTGTATTATGTAGTAGGTTTGACTGGGTGGGTAACAATTTAATTTATTGTCTATTGCTAGAGTTGTCTATAGCTGGTAACAACTCAACCACCAAATCCATATGGGTGTTTGATTTTGGTTCAGATTTCTGTCTAAAAGGACCTACCTTTATTGGCAATGGAATGGAAGATGAGCTTTTACTCATTGTCAACAAAAATATAGAATGATTAAATGTTCACAGCCGTTCTCAATCAACAAATAAACGTGACGATACTTTAAACAATGCCTCCCGTATCACCTTAAATACATTAAAATGGCACATGTTACACAACCAAAAGGAAATGTTATGTTATGCCCTCAAATTTGTCTGATTTGAAGAACACACCACTCTGCCTCTTTTATATAAAAAACTCTGATAATCAACCCATTGCCTAGCAACAGTGGGCTCCATGGTAACTGAGCAGCATTCTCCCTTCAGTGCTACAAGAGGGGCACGATGATTTACCCAGGCAAGTCTGTGTTTGCTTTTGTTTTCAATGGACAGCACACTCATGAGGCGACAAAAACCAACAAACAGACCAGTGTGAGGAAGGCTATGGCACGTTTCTCCTCATCACTGCATCCAGCCAGCTCCATTGATTATTTGCTTCGTGCCAATCGTGGTCCAAGCACCTACTGTATAGCGAAGTACATAAAAAGAGGCTGTGCTGACAAAGACTAAAGCTGGCTTTGAAATCCATCAACTGAACTACATAAGAGCTGCTACATAAACATGTTGTCATTCACTGGTTGGACACATTGTTCGGTTTGAGTCTTCAGGTGCAGCTACGTCAGACCTTTGCTGCTAAGTGATTCTGAGATCAGCACTGAAACCATACCAACGTGAATCATCTGTCTATAAAGAGACTGAGGGGGGATGTTTTTATATATACAATTGTGCAACAAAATCTTTACATGTACACAGCATTGAAGTGGGAGATGGATAGAAAAACTGATCATTGCGACTGTAATTGTTATTTTGCTGATTAAAATTAGAATATAGAATACATTTGAAACTATTATAAATGACTCCCCAGTTAATTTTATGGTCCATTCAAGTTTTGTCCATGACTCAACCAACACATTTGCAGGCTCATTTTAGTACATTACAGATGCAGTGTTTAAAATATCTGAATATTGTTGAGATAATGAAAAAATACATATTTATGTTTGTATATTCATTTTTGTTAACATTGCCCAACCCTATACACTAGACTACTGTATGTTGAGAATCTAAAGAAGCCATAGACCCCGGGGCTGAGTGCACCCAAGACAGGCCACCGTCAATCAAAGGGCCACCACCAGATAACCAACACATTCACACCTAGAGGCACTTAGCAGTTTCCAGCTGAGCGAGCCTGGATGTCTATACTGTAGCCTGGGAGAGCACTGGAATAGCCACAGGAAAAGCATACAGACAAATGACTCAAGGAATTGCCTGCATTTTCATAAAAGTATTTAAATCATCAACTGGTTCATTTATGGGTCCAAAATATCTGTTTCTCTTGCACAATTTGAACCGACTGTGTTTGTTTCTTTCGCCCAATCTACTCCAGTTTACTCTTTTGCCCTCTTCCAATCATACAAAGTTGTTTGCCGCTCCAGCAGAATAACCACCAGCCACCTCAACCTCTCCATCTCTCTCTTATCACAACCTGGGGAAGAATTCAACAAAACCTCGATAATATGACTCCCTGGGCGCAGAGCCTCAATGACTAATGCTGGATTTATACTGACTACAAGGCGGGTCTGGCACGTACTTTGAGCAGGTTACTGGCAGACTGCCTGCTACACCAGCTATGATAACTGCGGTGCGTATTTGACCAAAGCAACACTGTTTCACGTGGGTTCATGCAATAACACGCACTTTCCTAAAAACTACCAGATCACTGCGGTGTCCAGGAAAAATACACTTCTTGCAGATTCTTTCCGCGACTCACCTGGACCTGCACTCACACTCCGCCGAGGTCAGTGTGGCCAGGCGCGTTGATTTGAATGACTTTCCAAGTCTTGCGGGACCTGCGTGAGTCCCAAACTGCACCGCACTTGCACTCAGTGTACACCAGGCATTAACTTCATTTTACAATCAGTAATTAATAAATGTATAATATTGAAAAAATCCAATATTGTGCAAAATATTTTACCAGCAATAACAAATTGATAGAAAAAAATATGGATACAAATCATCATCTCCTAAGCCTAATACAGAAAAAAATACTTGGCCACATAGCAAGTATAAGTATAATTATATTTTTTTATGTTATGGAGTTCTTGTATTTGCTGTTACGTGGGAGATGCATGGGACAAAAATCTACCACCTACTATGATCATGGGTCAAGTGCAGAGGACCTATATCCCTACGGCAACAATAAAGTCTACAAACACAAAACATAACAATACTCTGTCATATATTTTGGATACAATAATGTGTGTAAAAAGCAACTCAATTAAATCTAGATGGTGCTAAAGGCATAATATGATTCCCATGGCACGACGGCCCAGGCTCCCCATCACCCCTGTGTGTACTTCTGTGAGAGTCTTATTTGTGTTGACTGTATACGTTGACAACATTCATGCTACAGTGGCCTCTCCTGTAATGACATCATTCTTCATCATCACAGCACAACAACGCAGTCGTGAGTCCGCAGCTCTTAACAGCCATAAGCATGCACAAGCCTCTCCGCTGTGCCGACCGAAGACAACGCACTAACATCTGTAATTTCTTTTGAATAAGGGAGAATCATTAGGAAGCGTTGCGTGGAGGGAACCAGAGAGAATGATGATGTAAAACAGGGGAGCAGAGGCAGTCCATCACCCACAGTCACCCAGACAGAGGATAAGTAAAGGTGGCCTCTTCTTAGTGTCCTATCCTGTCACAAAGCCTGCAGCTGATATATGGAAGGCAAAGCTAAAAGTCTGCACGTGAACAATGCTTCCACACTTACATACACATATCTTGTCAGTGAGTTATGAAGCGCACAGCTGTGTTACCTGTGGACATCCCCTCACATGTATCACTGTGGCACAGGGAACGTTATTATAAGGCATAGGGGCCAATTCAAAGATTTACATTTGGGGTTTTATCATAAAAAATGGAATAAGAACAATGCATGCTTGGTTGCCTTCTGCATGGGACAAATTATACTCCATTGCGAGAGCCCATTAGGAAAGTTATTTGCTAAAGCAGTATATAATTCATTTATACAGTCCTGTATGGTTCGATGTATAATTTATTTACTTCCAGGCGTAATTAATTTAGCATGTCACACGTTCACCGCTTTAATCAATGTCATTATTTTCCCCATCTATTTATCATCAGTGAGTTTGTGTGTATGGGGCTGATGGCATGTGAAATCCAAGACTTCTTAGAATATATTTACACATAAAACACTGTATGATGAGCAATAATTGATACAAGGAATCTTCTGATGAATAAATGCTAGCAATCATTTAGTCTGTATCAGTTATACTTTGAGACAATCATAGCCTATTTCAAAATAATGATTTTCAAATATATACGATGTAATGTTAAAGGTGCATGTAACTTTATCGGTGCGAGTTCAAACATGATCCAGCCCAACCATCTATACACTGGAGATATTAACGCTTTACCTGGAATGTTCCACAGTATGGTATTAAACTTAAAATCAAACACAATCTCCATGGAGACACGCTGGTGGGGGGTCCACCATCAGTTACATAGAAGTCTATAAACAAAAAACAAAATGCATCCATACAGCATTAAACAATATTAGACATGGTTGTTAAAAGGTACATTTTAATTAATTGATATAAACCGCGGATATTATATTGAATTTAGTATTTGTTGCATTCAAAGACTACTGTAGCAAGTGTATTTTCTGCAGGAGAAACCACTGTCACTAATTTGATTTGTACATCTAGGAATTCTCCAGTTGTGACCACATCGCTGAGTGGGGCTACTTCCTCTGCCTCTAATGCAAACCAACAATAAATCATAAATTCACACTGTGCAATTAAATGAATGTGTGTGTTTTATGAAGCCTGTTGACACGATATAGCTGTGGTTGTAAATGTTCTCCCTTTAACAAGTTATTCAAATTGCAATTTCTGTATGTCCATAAACAATCTCAACTCTCTGGTTGGCCCAACTACTTTGGCAAGCATGTTCATCTAAGACTAGATATTTTAGGTTTGTATTTTTTCTTTTCATTTTCTTTTCATTTCATTTCATTTCTAGTTGCCTACTGCTTCATAAACTGGGGCAACATGAGAAAACAACAGGTTTGTCAACAATCTTATTCAATGTCATTACTGGTAAGTACATAATTGGTTATGTTGCTTTATTATGTTGCTTTATCTAATATACAATTTAGCTAGCATTGGGTTATGGGGTTTGCAGTGTAGTTTGAACAAAATGTATTACATGTGTTTTGTATGTGTTAGAATATGCTATGTGACAAATGTATAGGAATCAAACAGTATATTGTCTCTATGCTTTTCATCTATAGTGACTGAAACAACTATATACATGCCTTTACTGAACATAATGTATCTGTATGTGCAAGTCTAGTGCAGAGGATATGTTCACGAAAAACCAAGTCACTGACAGAACTCAAATACTCCACCTAGAATCAAAACTATATGATCTGTAATAAGTGCAGCGCCTGATCAGATGATTCCATTTGGTTGGATGTTTTTGTCTCTGATTATTCACTGTGTTTATCTCTCCTGTGGACTTGTACATGTTTCCTTATCTGCATTCTGCAGTTTTATGTGGAATCCCTCTTTCTACAGCGGCTGGTGCAGTTCAGTAATGAGATGGGCTTTTAAGTGTGCTTCCTGGTAGTGGAGCTGACAGGAACTATCTCCAGATGCTGTAAATGACATATTTTCTTCCTTGTTTATCTATGTGAAACAACTGGGTAGTTGCCCTTGGCCCGCCTATCCTGGCCGTCAAGGGCGCGCCTCACATCAATCAGCTCAGGTGTGGAAGTGCCTTGGTGGAGACCTTAGGAGAAGAGAGGTAAAACCGCCCCGCATGCAGGAAGCCTCACTACTGACCAGGCTTTTTGTACTTTGCAGTCCACTGCGATACATTCTGGTGCAATTCTATCAGCATTTTTCTCCTTCATTTCAAAGTTGCTGAAAACAACACTTTGAATGGGAAGATGAAGTATGTCCCTTCCCCTATCTCACAGCACCCTTGCCCCCTCCACTGCACATACACACCTCATTTAATTCAAATAGAAAATCTAAGTGAAGGGAAAAGGGAAAAACGCCCAGCTCGAGCATTTTCCCTGTGTTTCCTGTGTAATAAATCACCCAGTGCTCTCTCTTCATCAGGATAGATATCACTTGTACATGCCCCCGTATCCATCCTGCCATTCTGACAACACACCGCTGTTTTGCGCTGAATAGGCATTACTGTGAGACTGAATTACGATGCTGCGTGCTCCGGGCCTGTATGCAAAGCAGAGCACCGGTCGACATGTGGCAGCAGCAGACTAAGAGATTGTCCCCTGTATTGCTAAAGTGTCCGGTGGCCTTGAAAGAACTGCCTCTATACATCATGTAATGGCTGCAGCTGCCAGGATGCAGGTAGCCACTGATGTGCTGCCCACATCCATCACCAGTCCTGTTCCCAGGGTCAAATTATCACGCGAGGAGGTAGAGCTGTCTGTCTGCATAGCACTCAACATTTTGGACATTGCATACAGTAAAATGCATTAGGAGCGGAATATAAAGTGATGGTGCTTGATTTCATTAAGTGTCTATTTCCAGCCAGTGGTTTGAGTCAAGTGGATGCGCAGTTTCATGGCTACATTTACAGCTTTTCCATTACAAACCAGATCAGGCTGCAGCTGGAACGCACATGGGGTCAGTGGGAAGTGAGATGAGGAATAGACAGGCAAATATGGCTGGAGGTGGTGGCTGACTGTACAGTTTGATGGCAAGTTAATTGGCACAAAAACAGCAGTGTTACTGTAAGAGATCTCATGTGTGCATATTATGGACACAAACTGCTCCTAACTGCTGTGCTGTACTCAAGTACCAGGGGTCTTACTTGTTAGCCAGGCTTAGACATGGATTACAAAAATAATTCAATCTAACAATATTAATGGTGTCACTTTTATAATAACTACACCATAATGTGTCTTAATAAATCAGGAACAAAGACGTAAATCATAATGAACGAGTAGTTTATTAAGAATGATTCAGGCTTAGAAACTACTTCATTAAGGAGTAGTCTTAGAAGTTACGGTATTAAGTAAGCCTGAATCATTCTTGAATCAAGCCTGAATCATTCTTAATAAACTGCTAAATTTATAAAGTCACTGGTGGCCAAAACCATCAAATCTAAATCAAGAACTCTCTTCCTGTTCATGCTGCGACAATGATTATAACTTGAACACTGGGTTTTGTTTCAGTATTAACCAATGACTATTGCAATACAGTACTACAATTCTACGTATGTATTTAGTCTACAAGTAAAAATGAGTGTTACAAAAGCGGTGCAGTCCCCTGAACCTCCGGGCACAGTCACCTCTTTTCATTGGCTTTTATTCTCAGAGGGCTCGGTGTGTGTGAGGCAGTAGGACAGGACATGCTGCCTACAGAGGTGAACATTCATTAAAACACACTGCTCTTACCACCTCTCCAAAGTCATTACCACACACCTTATGATCTGCAGCCCTGTAGACTTTGGAAAATGTGCAGTGCTATGTAGAGCAGCAGACAACACTTCATAAATTACCCTTAGAACAGCAGCTTCTGTAAGATTTGGACAAGATCTTCACTTTTTTGGCCCAGGCTGTTAAAGCGTACGATAACAATATGCTCGTCGAAGTGCTGAACTGCAGTTAACTCATCCAAGACAATTTAGGACTATGAAATGTACTAATCTATCAAATTATACAGAATAGCATTTAATATATTAATTGTTACATCTTATTATGTCAATATAAGTCTTGTTCAAATCATACAGGAGTTTTAATGGGTATGTATCCACTGAGGTTACCACGACACTGTCTATATCTCAGAATAGAGCATACAGAATAGTTTCATACATATGGAAGGTGGTTGAAGTGCATCATGCAATGGTTGGAGCTGGGATTTTTACCACCAACAACTGAATCATTGCCTTCTCCTTTTATAGTCCTCTAATACAGTGTTTCCCAACCGTTGGTACAGGAACCAATTACTAGACAGTACTAAATAAATAGTATTTCATTTGTTTAAAAAAAAGTTCTTTGTAGTAAATTGTAAGTGCTTAAAATGTTTTAGTGTCTTTGGACATCAATATCATTACATCGACAAGACAATATAATAGTCGTAATTGGAAATAAAAAAGTAAACTGATTTTATTTGCCTATTGTGAGGGAGTACACAGAATGTTACTCTATATAGTCACAAAATTAGAACACAATCAGGTTAAGAAATTTAATTCTAAAACTATTGTGGAAAGATGGTGGCCTGTTTTTAATTTTTCAGCAACACAAAACTGATCTTGACAGCAGAATTATGACGTAAGCCGTGCTATGTTTGGGTATTGTCAGTTGTTTGTGTGGCTTGACATTAAGAATAAATCTGTCTATGACTACTACAAGCTCATCCCAAAGTCACCATTAGAAAAGTGCTGGCATCAGAATACCCCCCGGACATTGGTCATCTATATTTAGTCTGGGTGCATTTAATGTCACTGCATGCGGCTCACAATGAGGCCTAGTCTTTGAATGTATGTTATATCATGCAACAACCATGACCAAAAACATCAGGTAGTGGCATATACTGATTTGTAACCTTCATGTGCGTTAGATTTGGAGGTTGTGATCGTAAAAGTTGTTCCCATGACGATGACAGTATAAGATTTGAAATATGTTCTCATGAAGGGCAAATGTGGGATTGAGGTCGCACCCATAAAACTGATTTCATTTGTAGTTCGCATCCAGACATTGCTATACATTTTACAATATTTCTTGTAAAACATGTAATCTTTTCTTTATGTTAATGTTTCTTGGCTGGATTCAGTGTGGCTAGAAATAGAGTAAATGTGAGCATACAAGTCATAAATCCACACGATTCCTGTTTAAATGCACAGATCAATAATGATGATCACATTGGTGAGAGTGAAGCCACCCCCTTTTAAGACCTACCTGGAAGCAACAGTAAAATAATACAACTATGCAATGGTGGAAAGAATGTTGGAGAATGTCGTATATAAACTTACATGGGGTATTAACTGCTAACATATAACGTATTTAGATCACCAGGTTACCTTTCATTGTTTTAAAAATGCTATATTGCCAACATATTGACAATTTTCAGTTTCATTTTTGAAGCACTAAGTCCCCTCCCTTTTCTCTACGTGCTAAGTCACTCCCCCTTCAGAGCACTATTACATTACGATTGGTTTGCATTTCGTTAATGAAACTACTGCACATCACATCAGGTTTGTGAAGTTGTAGTGTATTATTTTGCATCGTGCTTGTGTATATTTATGGAAAATTACCATGTGAGATCATAGGTGACACAGACTTGTGGGCTGAGCTT
>KN476645.1:0-16945 GCA_000787095.1 Periophthalmodon schlosseri
CAACGTTAACAATGGGACCAAACACCTAAACTCCACAACCTGAACCACAGTCCAACAAGAAAGTGAGGAGGGGAGGCGGGGTCTGGTGGACTAAAAAGGAGAGTGAGGGAGGAGGAGGGGCGGGGTCTGGAAGACTAAAGGGGAGAGTGAGGGGGGAGGAGGGGTGCGGGCTGGAGGACTAAAGGGGAGAGTGAGGGGGGAGGAGGGAGGAACATCTTGAGTTGCACTTCAAACTCCGCCCCTGCTCATGACATCAGAAGCAAATTATGTCATAAGCCCTTTTAAAATGCAGTGGCACAGTTTAACCATAGTTGGTAGCACATACACACTTTTTTTAGGCCACAAAGCTGCAAATGAACTTAGTTTGCACTAAAATGGCAAAAGGAACAGTATGCTATTAAAACACCATGTTCACAGTTTAGTTGTCCCACACTAACAAGAAATCTTCACTGTTTGATCATAGTTATACTACATGGCTTGTTAATTGGTGATAACTTTTCTTCTGTCAAAAGGGGGTCTCAAAGATCCGTTACCTAGGGAAGGGCACCTACATCGACTGCGCCATCACCAACATGACCCAGGAGATGGTGCGCTCACCCACATACCCCAAATCTCTGCGCTTCGCCGTAGTCATCACCGACGGGCACGTGACAGGAAACCCATGTGGAGGTATCAAAGTGGCAGCAGAGAAAGCTCGCGACGAAGGCATCCGCATCTTTGTTGTGGCAGCTTCAAAGAACGTGGACGAGAACGGGCTGAAGGAGATCGCCAACTCCCCGGCAGCGGTCTACAGGCGCGATTTCATGGCTGTGGATTTGAGTCAGGGGAGGGCGATCATTCACACTGAAACCATGGACCGCATTATCAAAACTATGGTACTGCATGGATATAAAAACAGAAATAAAAATAATCATAATTCTCACTAACACAATTTCTCCTTTATGTTTACACAGAAACATTTGGCCTATGTTGAGGTAAGACACCAGATCATTAATGGTAAATCCTAACCATATCAAACAACCATCACTAACTATATTTACTGTTGCTTTGCTCCTCACAACATAGTGCTACAGCGTGTCCTGTCTGGAGACACCTGGGCCTCCTGGTCCAAAAGGCCACAGAGGACAGAAAGTGAGTATTTTACATTGAACTGATTAAACATTCCAAAAACAATAACTTTTATCTAACAAAAATATGTTTGTTTTTACACAGGGAGCAAAAGGAGACAACGGAGAACCAGGGCTGAAGGGAGAAAGGGGTCGCCCAGGAGACCCCGGTATTGAGGGTCCCATTGGTCAGCCCGGTATCAAAGTAAGACCCCTATCTAATATGTCTAATATATCTAATATGACAACTAGAAACTACTTCAAATACTGCAACTTATTTCTGTTTTGTGTCCTTCATTTAGGGAGAACCTGGTCTAAAAGGCGATAAGGTTTGCCATATTTATATTTGTGTTGTATTGTGATCATTGACATTTTTAATAACATGATTCTCTGTCTTTTACAGGGAGAGATGGGAGCTCAGGGGAAGAAGGTGATCAACAGTTTCTTATTAAATATTAGATTTGATTTACTAAGTAATTATAAATATGGCATCTATGTCTTATGTGTATTCTGACTTCAGGGCGCAGGTGGTATTCCAGGGCGTGACGGAAGAGACGGACAAAAGGTAATTTGGTAAAATAATGTACTCTGAATTCAAGTTTAATCTAACTTTTAAATATGCAAGATGAGTGGCTAAATGACTGATACTTAACTGTGCTTTTTTGTTTTAGGGTAAAATCGGACGCATTGGCGCACCTGGCTGCAAAGGAGACCCAGGCGACAGAGTAAGGCCTTACTGTCATCATTATTGCCGTCATTGTTCACTGCTCATGTGAAAGTACTTTGATTAATGTGTTTTATTTTTAGGGATCTGATGGTCATCCTGGAGACGTGGGTGAGCGTGGTCTTCCTGGAACTGAAGGAGAGAAGGTGTGTAGAGTTGTACCATAATATCCCATATAATACCCACTTTTGGAAAGAAAATTAATGTAGGGTTTGTTTTTTCTGTAGGGGGATTCTGGTCGCCCTGGGAGATCTGGCCCACCTGGAGCTGGTGGAGATGCTGGACCAAAGGTAAAATGTATAATAATTTATATAAAAAAATAGAGCATTGATTGTAAAGGGCTGAAATTAATTATAAATATCTGCTTTTCAAAGGGGGAGAGGGGAAATCCTGGATCACCTGGCCCACCTGGACAAAAAGGAAACCTTGTAAGCTAAAGCGTAGCCTAAAGTAGTGACACAAACACACATATACATACACACGCACGCGCGCACACACACATGCAAGTATCATGTGATTGTGGCTGAACTGAGTTTTCTTTTAGGGGACTCCTGGACAACCTGGGCCCCGAGGAGAGCCAGTAAGACATTTATTTTATGCATAAAATCTTTTTATACAATTTAAGCACCAATTTGTCCATTGTCTAACTTTATCTTTTTCTTTGTAGGGAAGAAGAGGGGACTATGGGCCAAAGGGTGCTCAGGGGACAGTGGGAACTCCAGGTGAAAAGGTGTGTTCTGTCACAAAGATTTATTCTTGTTTTAAGGTGCTTTTGTATCATATTGACATCTTTCCAACCATAACCTGTGCTGTGATCACTGTTTCAGGGTGAAATGGGACCAGAGGGTTTGAGAGGACTCCCCGGTGAATCTGGAAGCAAAGGGGCAAAGGTGAGAATGTCTTTTTAACTAACTTGCTCCGCTGCATCTGTGCTTCCTTGATATTATTCTAAAGAGTGCAAAAGTCATTGAGAACCTTGACCGATTTTCTAGTTACAACCCTTTCTCTTTGCCCTTTTGCCACTGCACAGGGAGACTCAGGTTTGCCTGGACCCAGAGGACCACCAGGGCCCGCTGGAGAGGCTGGACGCAATGTAAGTCACATGATCAAGCTTAATCAGACATGTATTTATAGTAATTACCTTTTTGACCATTTAATTTGTGCTGCAGGGAACCAGAGGCGATCCTGGTGATGCTGGACCAAGAGGCGAGCCTGGCCTTCCAGGACCAAAAGTAAATGTGTCTTCATTCTTAAAATACTGCTCATTATAATTATTATTTTAACTTTGAATGTAATCTCGTCTAGGGAGATGCTGGAAGACCTGGCTTTAGCTTTCCTGGATCACGGGGGCCATCAGTAAGAAGCACTGCAAATTATTTGGTCATTAAACTAATACAAAACTAACGCTAATATGATTTTAGGGAGAAAAAGGTGAGAAGGGAAACCGAGGACCCCGTGGAAGCAGAGGAGACTGTGGGCAGAAGGGTGAACCAGGCGATAAGGGGATTCCAGGAGAAGCAGTGAGTATCTATCTATAAACGTTCATGCCAAAATAATCAACAGTTTTTTTTTATGTATGTCATTAACTCTTAGGGCGAGCCAGGACCTAGCGGTGAACCTGGTCCAAGAGGTCAGCGAGGAGAGAGGGGCCGTGATGTAAGTTATTACAAAATCACAAAAACAAAAACAAACAATACTGTGTACTCAATACAGAGTTTTTAAGTAGTAATCAGCTCTAATAGAAAAAAAAACAGAATTATAATACAGTGTGTTATTTTGTTTGTTTGTTTGTTTGTTTGTGTGTTCCTATTTATTCTAGAATTAAGCCTTTATTGTCATGATACATTTACACATAATCACATAACACAGGACCTCTTTGAGAAGTAAAACATGAATCTGTTCCACTTTAGGGGGATCCTGGCCCTGAGGGAGATCCTGGTCTCACAGTAAGAACATTACATGACATATTATTAGAAAGACAAGTCCTAGTGGATATTAATGTTTGTTTGTTTATCAGGAATGTGACGTGATGAACTACATCCGGGAGACGTGTGGCTGCTGTGGTGAGTTTAGGGACTTCAGAAACTTCACATGGGTTTGAAATGGTGATCTAAATATTATTTATTTGTTTGTTTACATTTGTTTTCAGACTGTGAGAAACGTTGTGGAGCCTTGGACATTGTGTTTGTGATTGATAGCTCAGAGTCAGTGGGACTTACCAATTTCACTTTGGAGAAAAACTTTGTCATCAACACCATAAATAGACTCGGGTCTCTGGCCACAGATCCCGACGCTGAGTCAGGTACATCACTGTGACCTTATTTAGCCCGTCTCAAAACTATGAACGAAGCACAAATGAATGATATAAACATTGCTTGCAGGCACACGAGTGGGAGTTGTTCAGTACAGTCACAGTGGGACCTTCCAGGCCATCCGTCTCGACGACCCCAAGATTGATTCACTGTCGACTTTTAAGGTCTCCCACACAAACACATGAAAGTGTTTTGAACTCTCTTCTTCAGACCTCACTCAGACAGTTCTTTCCTCTCTAATTTATCCAGAGGTTTTTAATTAGTTAAACCTGGTGTGTGATTTCAGAACTCTCTTTAACTTTTGGCTCTTTTTCCATCACATTTATCCATCCATTCATTTTCTTCCTCTTTATCTGCTTTATTTATATTTTAAGAATAAAGGAAGGCATTGAAAGTCTAAATAAGATGAAAGTTCACCAGGGAGGTAATCTGGTGCATGTCTACTGAATTAAATAGGCAAATAACTACATGCTAAGAGGCAGGTGTTCTATTGTCTAGAAAACAAGAGTAACAGTTTTTCGGTAATACTTAATGTTTTTAGGCATTTGCCACATTTATATTTAATCCAGTACAAATTTTCTCTGTTTTTTATTTGCAGGAAGCAGTGAAGCGTTTGGAGTGGATCGCTGGAGGAACCTGGACTCCCTCTGCTCTAAAATACGCCTATGACAACCTGATCCGGGACAGCCGCAGAGCCAAAGCCAATGTGACTGTGGTAGTCATCACAGATGGACGCTTCGACCCCAGAGACAATGACACGCTGCTCACTTACCTGTGCAGGTGATTGTTACTCATAACATGTCAGACTTTTGTGTTGTAAAAAAGATTTAACTGTTCTTCCTCTGACAGCGACCCACGTGTTGATGTGAGCGCTATCGGCATTGGAGATATGTTTGATCAAATTGAAGAGAATGAAATCCTTAAGAGTATCGCTTGTCAGAGGGACGGCAGGGTCTTGGGCATGAGGCGTTTTGCTGATCTTGTGGCTGAAGAGTTCATCGACAAGATCGAGACAGTCCTCTGCCCTGGTAGAATCACTCATCAATAATAAGTGCATCCCATTCTAAAATGGCATTCTTAAAGTCTAAAATTACATTTCTGTTTATTTCAGATCCCGTTGTGGTGTGTCCTGAACTACCTTGTAAATCAGGTAAAAGTAACACTAACTAAGAAAATATAGCCAACCATTACTTGGCTACAATGGTTCAGATATGGTCCAGAGTTTTTGCCCTGCTGCACCTAATCTGCCTTCAGCCTCTAAATTGTCTGAGATGATGATGCGTCTGTGGGACAACGCCCACAATGTTATTCACCTGCTTCTTGCAGGAAGGGGCGTAACTTGGGAAGCCCCTCCCCCTTGGAAACCCCAGGCAGTGGATAGCAGCCCCTCCTTTGTGCCCACCTCAGTGGAGGGTGTGGCCAGCCTGCTGGGCAGCCTGAAAGAGCAGCAGTATGGAGTGGGTGTGGCCACCATGGCGTATGCAGCGCAGAGAGCCAAGCTTGCCCGCGGAGCAGACAAACACCAATGGACACAGATGTTCATCGACTCCTTCAAATATGTCTATGCAGACATTATGGGCGATCCAGAGACAGCCATAAGACTCTGCTAACTGCTAACCATGCTACCTCGCTATAAGAGACTGATAGAGACTTGACACAGATCTTAACTAATATGCTAATTAAGATCCTCTTAATTCTTTGCATTGTGTAAAAAAGCTGAAAGGTGTTTTACACCTGAACTTCTGCGAACACATGCATGCTGCTGCTTCAATGGTATTTACTGTATAGGACAGGACAGAGCCAATGTCTTGAATATTACCTCTAAAGAAAAGTATGCTTTGTGAAATGCAGTTTCAAACAAATCTAGAATAATAGTTATGTATTTTTGGAGACGTAAAATTGTCCGCTAATTATTATACGTTCTCTGAATATATTGCTATTTATTTTTGAGTGGTGCTGCACATTAACTGCAGTGTAGAGCACTGTGAAGGTCATCACTCCTTTATAGGGCTTTATATTTTTAAAGGTTTAAAGGAAGTCTTTGGTGCAGATGCTCTCCTCAGCAAACACTGTCGCTTTGTTTAGATAAATCTTTTATTCTCATATTATTTACGTTGCTCCTTTGCACATATAGATTCTTGTGGAACAGGAAGGTCTGTTTTTGAAACTGTTTTATTTATCGTAAAATTAAACATGAGCTTTAATGGTGTTGATTTAAACGGCTTTAACTGGTGCATGATTTGCATGCCAGCTGTTCTTTCTGTATCTATGTGTTTGTTTTTTTCCAGAGAATAAAAGTGTAAAAATTGAGGTGAACTCCTCTCGCTAGTTTTGAAGACCAGACTGCACGTTACAGAGGGTTAATGTGTCTTTGATCCTAGACATCTGTGTGCAAGCTGCAGTGAGCTGAATACCAAGTTTGATTTGAACTTTTGTGTTGTGTTCAGAGCCGGCTGTTGCCAGTTGTGTCCAGAGGCCTGTGGATATAGTGTTCCTGTTGGACGGCTCCGAGAGGATGGGGCTGGAGAACCATCGCCAGGCCAAAGAGTTCATCGAGAACGTGGCTCGCCGCCTGACTTTGGCCAGTGGTCCTTCAGACGAGAAAAACGCCCGTGTGGCTCTGCTGCAGTACGGCAGCCCCACGGAGCAGAGAGTGGAGTTTGCCCTCACACACAACCTCACTGTGATTGCTGATTCACTGGCTGCTGTCAAGTACATGGACTCCTCCTCTGCTCTGGGCAGTGCCATCATCCATGCAGTCAACAACCTGGTCCTCTCACCGGTAACAACAATTTAAAGCTTGTAGCTTGTAGTTGTCTTGTAGCTGCTCGCCTGATTCTTTCAGTAAAACTTCGCTTTTGTGTTGCAGCGAGACCGTGTGGCTCGGCGTAACGCTGAAGTGGCCTTTGTCTTCATCACTGATGGCATCACCTCAAGTGAGCAGCTGGAGGAGGGCGTGTCAGCCATGAGGAGGGCAGAGGGCGTTCCCACGGTGATCGCCATGGGCACAGACACAGACGAGGAAGTGTTGAGGAAGGTGGCGCTTGGAGACATGACAGCTATTTTCAGAGGATCCGACTATTCCATGCTGAACAAACCAGCATTCTTTGAGCGTTTCTTCCGCTGGATATGCTAGTGGATATGCTAGGACCTGTAACACTTAACACCACAGTATCCGTAGGACAGGCCCAGCAGCAGTGTTAAGACACAGTTAAGATTTTACCAGAAGGGAGGCACTGGGTTACTGCTGAAAGGTAATTTAAATTCAACTAGTCCCAAGTACATGAAAAGACACACACAAACTGCATAGTTGTTTTCTGTTCATCCCACGGACAACCAAAGACTCCCTACATCAACACTGTCCTAAAGGAGAGCTCTGATTATTGAATGTGTAACTTGAGGCTTCATTTTGTTTTCATTTAGTTTCAGTTTCCAATAAGGTTTTTCACTGTCATTTAAGTCAGTATATTCATTAAAGGTGCTAAAAAGGAGAAAGCCATGTGACTGGTTTTGAAATGTTTACTCCATAAAGTAACTGTTCTTAATATAGGTTGTTTACATGTTTATGATGAAGATGTTTTTCCCAGGGATACAAGCACAGGCACGCCCTACTCCAAAACACAAACATCTCACAGTTTCACCCATTCACACTTTTTTCAACATTCACAAACACAAGGAAATGTCAATGGTACAATCAGAATGTACAAATCCAAATAAAATGTAATTTGGTGAACCCAACATTGCTTGTCTTTCAATTATACATTGCAGTACTAGTACAATTCAAATAACTTTTCAGTCATGTTTGTTGAGATGGATTATGCTGCATCTATTGAGTATGCATGGCAGTGTATGGATTTTGGGGTATGTATCCATTTGTGAATAACTGGCCCCTTATGGCACACACAGACAGGTATATGGGCCGTTATTTTAATAGACTCATTATCCATGATATCTTTCCTTTAAGAGCTGCCATGTTCAATCTCTGATCTAAATTCACAGAAAACATTTTTTGCAAACTATGCAGATGACTTGAAAAATTGTTAGTTTTTTCGTTTAGGAATAAAATGAAATAGGCGTCATGTTATTTATTATAAAGTTAGCAGTCTACCTTCCCTCAGCCTCCCAGTCTGTCTTTTATGTTTCCAAAATTATAACGTCTAACTTATGGCCCGGTGCAATGTTTAGTGTTCTGTCGCCCTCTGCTGGACACTGCGTTAGTATTAGTTTTGGCCATATGGGATTCCGTAGACGTCATGTGATCCTCAAGAGGAGTTTATGAACTTCACTCCCAAGAAGAGAGGTAAGAGCCAAGGGTAAGTTCTGCGTTCATTTACATCAGTGCATGGTGCATTTTGGAAATCGATAGGAACTTCTTTCTTTAGCTATAAAATAAATTATTAATAGAAAATGATTCATATAATCATAGTGATTAGGTTATAAAGTTCAAAGGTTATTTTATGCAATAAGGCAATCTCAAATGTGCAAGTTTGAAGTAAGATGAGCCGGGATAGGGCAAGTAGAATGTTAGACTGTTAAAGCCCTACATAAAATAGAGGAGTTAAGTTTTGTTTTGATTTGTAATTCAGTACAAATGCCAGTTATTTACTTATTGTAAGTATTGATTTTTTAAATTATTATTATTATTATTTATTTATTTTTTTTATTCTGTCAATGTAGGGTTTGAGATTTAATTTTGTTGTGCACTGTTAATATGGCCACACTGTTCTACAGTAAGTCATGCATAATAATGTAATTATTTGTGTTTGTGTAGTGTGTTGTCATCATGGAGGGGGACCCCATCTCATCCTTGTGCACTCCTGCTCTGGTGCTGGACATCGACAAAGTGAAGAAAAATGCAGAGAGGATGAGTGAACGTTATAAGGAGCTGGGAGTACAACTTCGACCACACATGAAGACACACAAAACCATGTAGGATACATACATATATATAGTATGACATATATGACACACATTTAGTGGACTTACCCATGGCTCTGTCCTGCAGTGAGTGTGCTGATATAATGACTGGTGGATCGCGGAGATGTATTGTAGTTTCCACTTTGGCAGAGGCCTGTTTCTATGCCGATTATGGATTTGAGGACATCCTTTTTGCATATTCTGTTCCTTTTGACAAGGCAAGACCCAAATTTTATTTTATTTTTTTACAGTTACAGTTTTATTTGTTCCATTATGTATTTGCTTGTTATATTTGCATTTAGTTATAATTGCTTGCTATTATTTTATTTATTTATTTTCTTGCTTGTTATAAATATATTTATTGTCTGAAATGCTTGTAATAACTGCAAAATTGCCTGTAGGTGGAGCGTTGTGCAGCATTGTCCGAGAGGCTGGATCTCTTCCAGGTTTTGTTGGATCATCCCGATGCTTTGGAGCAACTCAAAAAGAGGCCTCTGCGAGATGGGCGTCTCTGGCACGTTTGGATGAAGCTTGACTGTGGAAATGGAAGAGGTCTAAATTTCTCTCAATTACAGTAAATAAAAGTTAGGGATCCCCCGATCCAGCTTTTTCAGTTTCGATACTGATTTTGATATAGCTTTAAGTCCCAACCGATACAAATACAGAGACTGAAAATAGCATTTATGTAGCTGTTATTTATCTCTGAAGTAGCTACAAAACAACTTTGTCTACATAAAAATTCAAACATCACGTGACTTTATAGGCCAATTATGACCAGTAAATAGTCTTATTACATCAATTTATGTGTCCAAATAGGATATTGGCTGAACCGATACTTGGAAGCCGATATCTGATCTAGCAAACTTTTCAGTATATCTGATATCGAATCAGTGCATCCCTAATAAAAGTACACTGCGTAACTTGTCTTGTGGAGGGTCCGCCACCTGCTTTTCACCATGGAGATGTTATTGCTTTGTCCAGAATGTTTCACGGGATGGTATTAAACTTAAATGAAGTAGAGCCTGTTCATAGTAAGAATACAGGTTTATCAAGGTAGGTTTGTGCAATAAAAACACCTGTAATAATGCAAGATATATGATTTTAGTGCTATATTGTGGAACATTACAGCCAAAGCAGTAACGTCTCTGCACACATGCAGGTGGCTGACCCTCCACCAGAAAAGTTACATAGTGCACCTATAATATCCTTAAAAATACTTTGATCAAGTCTGATTTCTATTTGCTTTATACTTTAGCTGGTGTTTTGCACTCACTGCCCGAGGCTCTTACTCTGGCTCAGGCCATTCATGCTGCAGAAGGAGTAGAGCTGACTGGAATCTACGCTCACTGTGGAAACACCTACAACTGCAAAGGGGTTGAGCAGATACAGGCTGCCGCTCAAGAAACCTGCACAATAACACTACAGTTTATGGAAAGGTTAGTGCAGAGAGTGGCCATTGCGAAGAATATGTAACTTCTTATAAGACTGCATGTAGTTTTACCACTGTAATATCAATATGGAAATTTGTCCATGTGTCTTATAGACTGAAGGCTGTAGGCATCACATGCAAGTCCAGTATTGGCTCCACCCCCTCCTGTAGCCATCCAGTCAAAGACATGGCCCAGCTCAGTGAAGTTCATCCAGGAAATTATGTATTTTATGGTATGTATATGTGTCTACGGTATAATATCACAGTTTTAATCATGGTAAATCATCATCTGTTGTGTGTTTTACAGATGTGCAGCAGTCTATGATTGGCTCCTGCAACTTGGAGGATGTGGCTGTGAGGGTTTTGACACGAGTCATTGGTCACTGTCCTCACAGAAACCAGCTCCTCATTGACTGTGGGTGGACAGGACTGAGGTAACGGGCCCATTTAATGTTTTTTATTTAAAAATGTACCCAAGAAATATTCTATATACTACTGAAATACTTCAGAATAATATTTTAAATGATCGATATAATAACTGTATCAAATAATAAATAACCTTGTTAAGGTAAAGCTTAATTTTTTTCTCAGTCTTGATGGAGCAGGAAAACTTCCATCTGGATATGCTGTAGTGGAAGGACATCCAAATTTAAAGTATATTTAATCTCTTATCGTCATTGCTTTGTGCAAAAATCCAAGTTAATCTTTTTGTAAAATAATGCTTAGGCTGCTGTCCATGACTCAGGAGCACGGACGAGTTGAGCCCATCTCTGGAAAACTGGACTACAGCAAATATCCTTTGGGCACAATGCTCAGACTTATTCCTTACCATGTAAGTGACTGTGAAGTAAACCTGTATTTTATTATTTTACAATTAATGTCCATTTTTAATACAACTCAAATTTTCTTTGTTTTCAGTCTTGTGCAACAGTAGCAATGCACCCCACATACTATGTCCACTGCAAAGATAGACTTGTGGGAAAGTGGACACCAACACGTGGATGGTGAATTACTGAAGAAATGTTTAAATTACTTCCTAATCATTTTGTAAAAATGTGTAAACTATAGTCTCATCTAATGTAATACACACATCTGCTTACTTGTTTCATTATGTGTAACTACATAAAGCATAAACAAGAAGATGAAGTGCATAACCATGTAATTACTGAAGTGATGATTGCATTATTATTATTAAGTAGTGGCCTATTCATTTATTTCATTTTTTTCATTATTGTTACTACTATTTAGTAATTTTAACGCAATATTACAAATAAAAAAACGAATAAAAACATATTCTGACTTTTATTGCGTCAACATTAAATTAGGATCGCTTTAATATCAAAATCTTGATTCAAATAAGTATAAAAATACGTCATGTAGTTTTGACTGTATGGGTTCTCTTTTGCACGCAGTGCATCCTGGGACATGTCGTTTTTACGATACTCGTCTTTTCATTGGCTTCAATATGACCTTTCACTTGTCACGTGGTTTAAAAACTTGATGGAGGTGGCGCGGAAACTTGTCTGCCGCATGCTATGATTTTTATTCTAATTTCTGTTGTAATTATTTTGTTTGGATAAAACATTTCGATCTGGTATGGCCCGTGGTGTGGTGTTCATTTTTGTTTTGTGATCATCGCCTTTAGCATCGCTGTCTTAACCAATTATGATCGGTTCTTACTCTATAACAGGCTAATGCTGCATAAACAGTTTACGTACTGCCGCATTTGAGTGTTACAACTTATTTACATATTTATCTATGTTTGTCTGTAGTTATGAGTGGGTTGGAGGTCAAGTTTATTGGGGATAAGGATGTCCTGGAGCACATTCTGGACAAACAGGAGGGTATGTATTATATTTTTTGAAGTAGCGTCATGTTTTACTTTTTACAAGTATTCATCAATAATACTGCTTCTGTGTTTAAGGGACACAAGCCGGCAGTACGGCTGTCCAGAAGATGGTCACTTTCAAGAGTCCCGCTGGGAGACGCACCAAAGAGCAGAATGGTGAAGAAAATGTGGATGGGAACGGGCAACTGAATGAAAATTATGTACAGGCGTTAGCAGCAGAAGGTTGGTCTTTAATTTTACGTTTGTCAATATATGTTTACTAGCACTTGAGTAGTAGTTGGAGTTAGTGTGGTGTGCTATTCCCTTTAACCTAAGAAGTGAAATTAAGTGAAAATAAATTAATAAATTGCTATGTCTTGCAAGGCTATGATTTTTTTTAATTTTTTTTTTACAGATGATGATGAGGGTATGTCCTGTGTAGCAGGATCTTCCATTTTCACCTTTCAGAAAAGTAGACGTGGCCACTGTATGGCTCAAACAGGTGCAACAATTATTATTACTTACTCTTTTCCAGTCCAGTTTGCCTTTCAATTTAATTGTATTTTTACACAGCAAGTGAATTGGCTCGTACCCCTGGAAAGAGTGTAACATTCAACACAGCACCCAGTGAACCGTCTACTCCAACTAGAACAGGACGACGTGAGTCTGCTAAATTGATAATAATGTTAATAATGTTAATAATGTTGTTCTGTTCATATCTTAAACGATATGTTCCCTCTAATTCTGTCTAGATGCCAAAGGAGGAGCTCGAACACCACAGAGGGTAAGGCCAGGCCATTATTGTTTAAATTTCTACACACGTTTGTTGTAATAAAAGATCATGTGAATTTTTTTTTTTTTTTTTTTGTGTATGTTCTTTATTTGTGGCAGAACAAAAAAAGACAATTTGTTTCCACCACACCTCACAGACTCAGGAAGAGAATGACAAGTTAGTGTGTTTATTTTTCATAAGTTTATACCCAATTATGCTTATTTATCATGTCTTTAAAAAAATAAGCTGCTGCAAATTAACTAAAAAGTTGATCAATTGTTTGGTATTTACTTGTGAATATCTATTTTATTTTGTTATAGCCCCAAGCCTGCGATCGGACAGTGACAGTGAGCTGTCCCCCTCTGACTCTGGAGAAGAACAGGAGGGGGATGAAACGATGGAGTCCAAAAAGGAAGAAAAGGAGAATGTGAAGGCGCCTCGGACCCCAAGTAAAGGTTTATCAGCCGCTCTTTACAAAACTCCAGCCAAGAAGACCAAGAATGCACCTGAACTTCCACATCAGCCCAGTATGGTGGAGGAGTACTTCGAAGCCCACGGCAGTTCAAAAGTGCTGACGTCAGATCGGACCCTTGAGAAACTGAGAACCCCTAAACTTGACAGAGTTGGTCTTTAATAATGACTAGTGCATTTTTCAGATTAATTAATGTTAGAACTTAAACTATATATTTTTGTTTGGGTTTTCAGGAGACATTAATTCGACTTTTAGAGGGTAAACCATCATGTTATGCAAAAGAAATCAAGGAGCTTCATAAGAAACATTGCCAGCATTTTAGCAAATGGATGTTACAGCTACAGTAAGTACAGTTGTATTTCTATTTATGTTTCTACTCTGTCTCTATTGAGTCTATTGAACACATGACATTTTCCAGGTTAGGGTTTAGTGTCCTAGTTTACGGATTAGGAAGCAAAAAATCTCTGCTGGAGGATTTCCGGACCTCTCAACTATCTCACGATATTCACCTTGTGATCAATGGCTTTTTCCCCTCTATTACCCTAAAATCAGTAAGTATCTAATCATGTATGGCTTTATACAGTACTCTCTAAAATGTGTTGCTTGCCTGCTCCTTAATTGACTATACATAATACAAAATAAAGATGGAAAATAGACTCTCAAGTATTCGGCTTTTACAATTTCCACTTCCACAGATTTTAAATGCTTTGACAAGTGAGGTTCTCGAGCATCATGGAAGTTTCCGAACTCCTACAGACCAGATTCAGTTCATCTCTCAAACCCTTAAAGATGGTTAGTTTTATTTTCATTTTTACATTTGTATGTACTTAACACTTTTTCTTAAACACATTTCACAGATCCAGATCTCCATGTGTATGTTATTATTCACAATATTGATGGACCAATGTTGCGTGGAGAAAAAACTCAGAGTGCACTGGCACAACTTGCTTCTCTGCCCAATCTGCACCTTGTTGCCTCTATTGACCATATCAATGGCCCACTAGGTGAGTGCTGATTTCTTGAATGTATTAATTCATAATAAAGCATTTGTGTATTGACAAGTTATGTGATCGTTTAGTGTGGGACCAGTTTAAGCAGAGTCAGTTTAACTGGTTGTGGTGGGAGTGTGTTACATTTCAACACTACGCAGAAGAGACCTCGTATGAAAACTCCCTCTTGGTGCAGCAGACGGGGGCTTTGGCTTTGTCCTCCCTCACTCATGTGTTGCGAAGCTTGACACCAAATGCAAGGTTAAAAAAAATTCTAACAAATTTTATTTCTTTATCATTTAAACATCTCAAACATTCTATATATTTGTCTTTCTGTAGAGGAATTTTCAAATTGCTGGTAAAATTTCAGCTGGAAAACAAAGACAATCCATCATATACAGGTGATTATACCTCAACATGTGATTGTGATTGTTTCTGCATAGTAGAAGTATTAAACAGTTTTTGCTTTTTCAGGATTGTCCTTCCAAGACTTTTATCAGTGCTGTCGAGAGGCATTCTTGGTGAACTCTGATCTGACGTTGAGGACTCAATTGACCGAGTTCAGAGATCATAAACTGATTCGCACGCGAAAGGTACTTCTCAGTTTTGTTAACATGTTTTATTTACATTTTCCTTCAGCTTTAATTTCATTGGTCTTTCATAGGGTGCAGATGGAGTGGAGTATTTGATTGTCCCTGTTGAGGCAAATACATTGGTGGATTTCCTGGAAAATGAGCAGGCTGAATAAATGTACCTTTGAAATAATTAAACATGAACTGACATCATGAATAGCCCCAAATAAGAACTGTAGCTCCAAAGCACTTGGGAATAAATTGTATTTCATGTACCCTCTCTTAAATGTAAAATGCAGTGCTTGCATGTGTCTATGTACACCCATTTGTGTGAATAAAACAAGATACAATGTGATTTTCTTTAATTATATAAATACAGTTTTGCAAAACATACATTCTTTTTGATAAAGGCAGGTGCGAGTCATAATAATTCTATTTGATTAGCACAATTTACATGCAAGCTGGAACACTACAGGCAACTGGACTATATAGACAATCTAATCTTCAATATCTTCGGTCCTTTGTGTCTGTAGTGAGTTTTTCATGATTTCTGGATTTCGTGTAAACATTTGGAGTCTGTTCTGTGTAGCTGTGTTCACAACAAGAAGCTCATCTTCTTCTAAATCTTTGAGCAGGAGCAGAATTGCATCAAGTGTGTGTGACTGAAAATACAACAAAAAAGCTTAGATAATGATTTACATTTCAGTAACTAATAAATGCGAAATATAACCACCTTTCTCGTGAGCTGCCTGTCTTCTCTGGTTGATGGAGAAGACAATGACGGGAACTTGTCTCTTGGAAGTGGCTTCATTCCCAACTGTTCCCTTATTTTGCTACAACATTTATATTTGTTATGATTACGTATGAAGCTTCTATTTAAATAAGATGTTGTTGAAAACATACTTTGTCTCATCCATGCTGTATTCAAGGGGGTCATTCTCTGTCTCTGTGTCTGGGTGGCCGTTGGTTGAAGGCTGGTTTTGGACTGGCTCTGTAGGGGTAGTGACCTCTTCTCCCTGGGTGAGAGCAAGTGCAACCTCCTCCTCTGTCACCACTGAACACAAAATGTAAATGGTACATCAATCAATGGTACAGCAAATTATAATTTTCACATTTCACACTTTGCAAAAAATATTACTCTTACTTAAGTAATTGATGGGTTTCAGATGACATCACAGCATTCTATAGGCCGATATAATTTAATACAGATAGGGGCAGCTAAAATCAATATTGTTAAAATGCAGATTTTTGTTCTAAAACAGTGACATCTCAGATCTAGTCAGTATTAGAAATGATCAAATCCAACATTTGTGCATTCACCTTTTGGATATTTCATGGCAAAGTACAATTAATTAATAGGGAAAACTGGCTCTTGCCCCCATCTGGGTGTATGACATCATCACATTCTAGAATCTGAAAACCACCAATACATAACAATCAACCAGTACCTTGGTTGTCCAGCTTTTGAAGATGTGGGAGACATCGCAGCACTGTGAGTCTGTAGTGGTGTGGGTCAGTGCCACAACAGGGGTTTTCTGCCAACCACAGCACCTTCAGGCGGCCCAGGGAACGCAAATGGGACAGCTCTGATAGTGAGGAGATCATGTTCCTTCTCAGGTAGAGCTCACACAGGTTGAGGCACCTGGCCAGAGGAGCGAGAGATGTGATACTGTTGACACTGGAGAGAGAAAGATATTAGATGCAGTAGGGGAATAAACATTGTGGGGGTGTAGGCTAAAAGAAACTCAAATATCCTCAACCAACCTCAGTGTTAGCACCTCGATGTTGGGCATTTGGATGAAGATGGCTATCTGTAGATCGGAA
>JACM01028412.1:0-15823 GCA_000787095.1 Periophthalmodon schlosseri
ATTTATTTATTATTATTTTGTTTGTTTGTCTGTTTGTTTGGACAGAGCTGAGCATAGCTTTCAAATCATTCTATACGCCTGTTACAAATGCGTTTGTCTATAGCTTTGTGTTTATGTTTGTCTATAGCTTTGTGTTTATGTTTGTCTATAGCTATGTGTTTATGTTTGTCTATAGCTTTCATTACCCAACACCTCAAAACCAGTATATTTTACAGGTCCATGTGACTTAACCCTGTGAGTAATGTACAGTGCACGCAGGTGAATGTATTTTTAATGACAGGTGAACTACAGCTACACCTTAAAGGGGTACGCACATTTAAAGGGAAAGGCATAGATGGCATTTGTCTTAAAAATTAGCCAAGTAGTAGTAGTAGTAGTAGTTAAGTATAGAGGTAACATGCGGGAAAATACTTTGTGCATGCTTTATATAGTACGAAAGACCATAGCACCATGAAGTTTGTTTTTGAAGTAAATGTACACGTAGTAATAGTGTAGTAGAAGTAGTTGTAGGCCTAGTAGTAGTAGAAGAAGAAGTAATAGCAGTAGTATTTGTAGTAGAAAACGTAGTGGTATAGTAATAGTTCTTGTAGTAGTTGTAGGCCTAGTAGTAGCAGTAGTAGTAATGATAATAATATATAAATATAGAGCTTTTCCAGATTCTCAAAGTTGCTTTACAGTTTCGTGCATTAATCATTCACTCCATACTAGGTAGGTAGTATTAGTAGTAGTAGCAGTAGTAGTAGTCCTAGCAGCAGTAGAAGAGGTAGCAATAGTAGGAGAATTTGTTGCAGAAAAGCAGAAGTAGTAGGACTAGTAGCAGTATTAGCAGTAGTTTTAACTTTTACATATTTTTAAGTAGCAGTATCTTTGTATTTATGAACTGTCAGCCTATAGCTCTAATAGCATCACTTAAACCCACAATCCAACACAGGAAGCAGTCTATCCTTTACTCTCAAACAGACGCTTTACACAGAGCAGTAGATTTGAGCTGCTGGCGTCGCCGTGGCTACAAGGCTCTCTCCAGCTTAGCTTCCAATTGTTAGCGCTAAGGGCCTAAAGCTCCGATGCATATCCCCAAAGCCAACCCCGGCGGGCGCGTTTTAAAAAGGGGGGAATTAGTGCGGTCTGACGCGTCTCTATACCGGCACTGGCGATTATGTGTGTGTTTTGGGAGCAGACTTTGAATTAAACCGCATTACTTAAAGTTTAGGGCTGCGTATACAATGGGGTAAACGTTATTTCACAAAAGAAACTAGGTCAAGATCATTTGCGGAAAGGGCTGTACTTGATGCTTCATTTCTACATTGTGCTATCATGTAACAGTTTGTGGGATTGTGATGTTGCAAGCAGGTATGTTACTTTGTGTTTGCAAGTTCCCCATTTTAGGTAAATATATTGATAAAAGAAATACATTGCGATTGTTGTTTCTTACTTTTTATAATATGATTTAAAGATTATTTCGAAATTGAGCTGGAAAGTTATGGTAGAATTTACTGTTTAACTGTTAGATTGCAGATGTTTTGACCTATTTTGTGGGTAATATCTCTGTAATTACTGGGCCTATCCACATGAAACAAACTGGCTAAAGGTTTAGCATCTCCTTTGTCAGCACTAATGAACTAAAGTGGAACTGTTTGTTTTCTTTTCTCACAGCAGCTTCAAAAACTTGTGGCTTTATTCAAACACAAAGATGTGATTGTTGTCAGTTGAAAGGACTTTTAGTTTAATTTGGTAAATGTGTGTACACGCTCTAACAAGTAATGCTAAGGTTGAACATGTGGATTTTCTGATCTCCCATAGAGGAACAGGCCATACCAGCTGAAACTATGATATTTATATATATTTTTTTTTCAGTGCAGCAGCAGATGTAGTCCTGCGCCCTCTCCTGGCTCATTGATGACAGCTAAGTTCTTGTGGTGTTTCTACGGCGGTGTAGAACTGCCAAACGCGGATGAAACATTTTACCAGCTTTTTCGTTATTACGAGAAAGTATTAAATCGAGAATGTTTGTTCGTTAAAATATTCAACTCTTTGCAGGTTTGAACGGTTCTCATTTTTACGACATGAGTTTGTCGTTTTAACGTGAACATATTAAACTCATATCCAGTGCACTGAATAGCGGCCAGTCACTTTACATTGTGATCTTTATATTCTGTAGCAATGTGCAGAGGAGGAGCCAAGCGCTTATCATTTTGCTTAAGTCTAATGACAGGTTAGGGACATGGTACTCCTACTCCACCGACGTAGGCATAGGGATTTTGGGACCAGCTTTTTCTTGAAGCCCAAAATATATAGCAGAACTATGGGACATCTTGGAGCGAGCGCATTAACACGTCTAAAAGGCAGGTCCAGAGCACAGCAGGCCTATGTCTACAAGTCGCTGGAATCGTAGTGTCACGCAGTCTGTCATTAAACAAGAGCAAAATGATAAGCGCTTGGCTTCATACAGATCACGTGCTCGAACCTGCTCAAAGTGACTGGCCCCTATTCAGTGCTTTGGATATGAGTTTGATATGTTCACGTTAAAACAAGAAACTAATGACGTTAAAACATGAGACTGAAGTCGTTCAAACCTGCAATAATATCAATGTTTTAACGAAAAAATGTTCTTGTTTTAACGTAACAGTTTCTTGTAATAACAAAAACGCCTCTAAAAATGTTTAATCCACGTTTGTCAGTTCTACCCTTCTGTAATATTCCACTATTTCAGCTGTAGTACTGAAAATACCAGAGATGTGCAAAGTAGCTGGAAAAAGTAACTTTGACTTTAAATAAATACATTGTCAACCTTTTTCGATTAAAATAATCTGTTAAATGAACCTATAATAACTCAATGGAAAAGAATGACATATATAGAATGTATATAAAATGTAATATTTGATGTCAACATTTCATTTTTTCACTTTACAAATCATACCTCAACTGTCTGACGAACATGAATAACTTTTGATTGGTCAGTACAGCAGACAAAGGTTTTCTTTCAGCTTCACCCTGACCTTAGATAAGCCCGACTTAACTAAACCTGACTCAAGTGCATTTTAACTCTTGATTCTCAATGGTCCGAGTGACTTTAGAGTGAACGTGTCATTAACCCTCAGTCGTACTGAGGAATTGACTCCAAAATAAAGCCCAATGGGACACAAGTTGATCATATCTTCTTTGGAGTACCCCAGATTTGTTCCACATGGGCTACTGTACTTTTAGAAATGTATTTCCCAAAGCTGAGTCATACTTGTCTGGTGACGAGTAGTGGTGGTAGTAGTAGCAGTAGCAGAAATAATAGAAGTTGTAGTAGTAGTAGTAATTCTCTAGTGCTTAAGGATTAAACAGTATATGCAGCAGTTCTAGAATTACTTTAAGTGGTATAAAAAGCAGTAATATTAGTAGAGGTGGTAGCAACAGAAGCAGCAGCGGCAAAATAGTGGTTGTAGTAGTCGTGCTAGTACTTCATAAACAATTGTAGCATGTTCAGCATTGGTAGTAGACGTACTTTAAGTAGTGGGAGTAGTTGTAGTAGTGGGTTATGTAGCGGTAGTAGTGGTAACGTTGTGGTATAAGCCGTAACTGCAGTAGAAATGACTTTGAGATCTAAGACGTAGTACTGGCGAAGTAGTCCCATTGTAGTACAAGCAGTTTTTTTTTTACCTTGAAGCAAAGTGGGGAAGAATTCAAAGTATTAATAGCAAAACAAAACAGCAAAAGTAATAATATTCAAAGTGTCATATGTGGTTGGCTGTTCGTCTGTTTAGCTGTTGTTTTTCTTCACCAGTTATTTCTATCTAGATTTGACTTACAAATTCCAGTACACTTGTTCCTTGTACTATTTGAATATGCTCATGCTAGCTCAATGCTACCATTCACTCACTTCACATATGGTAAACAAAACAGGGCGCATGGCTAGCCTGCAAATTTGACTTTGAAAAGACCAAGACTCCGCCAATGTATCGCAGTGTTATGAAGTTATTATGATGTTGTCATGTTGTCAATGAAGTCTTGTGTTGCCCTATCGAGTTTGGCGAGTCTTTTTTTATGAATGGTTCTTCTTATGCTAGGCAGCGGGCCAGAGTGACTCATAGAGGGAAGAGACCCCTGTTCATAACACATTCACATGCAAAAAAAAAACACATTGCAGTGCGTTCCATATACGGCTACAGAAGGGAGACACAATGTTTTGACAGTATAAACATGTCAGTGCTTTGAAAGGTTAAGGGCAACACCTAGACGGCCTATCTGAGAGCTAGGGCTTTATTTCGCTGTGTGCCACAGCTATGAAAACAAACTATATTTGTTCAAAAAGAATGTAATCTGAAATAGAACAGGAACTGCACTGTCATCGTTGAAATGCTCAGGTCCAGAAAGCTTTGCAACACAAAGTTAGCATTTAGCATTTGGCAAGTATTGCTTCATAGTTGTCATAGTTTTGGTTTTCATAATTTGAAAAGAAAAATGTGAGGCGAATTCTTGTACAGCTAAAACTAATGCCCCATACTCTTGGTTACTTCTAATCTTACTCCTACTTCTAAATAAAACTATGATAGGCCTATTCTGCTGGCCTATATACACTTTCTATTATCACTATTACTGCAGAGTTTAGAAACCAACACATTAACTTTTACAGGTACACTATGAAACTTCAATGGAGACTGCCTGGAATGTTCCACAGTATGGCATTAAATCTATCTCCATGGAGATGCCACAGTCAAATCCATTCACAGTAAGTATGCATGTTTTTAAAAGTATTTTTAAGAATAAAAACACCTATAACATTTATTTATTTGATAGAGGCAGTGCATTATAATATGTATGTTATAGATATGCCAGATTAGAACAAAGGTGCTAATTTCTATCTCTTGTTCCTAGGCAGCTATTTAATGCCATACTTTGGAACATCCTCTCCTTGAACCACCACCTTAACGTGGTGGAGCAGTTTAAGCACCTGAATGATCCTGGGAGCTATGTTGTCGGGGGCTTCATGCTCCTGGTAGGGTCACCCATGGCAAACAGCAGTTCAGATGCCTCTTATGGTGAGCGAAATATCAAGGCCAGTTACGATTGGCGCTTTTCCCCACAAGGCCCGGGCCGGGCACAGCCTGAAGGAGCGACGTGGGGCCGTTTTGCCATGAAGCTATCACCTGCAGGAGGTAAGGGGGCAAAGAGATCTGAGCGGCGGGGGCCTCGACAACCAGATCTCCAGACATGGAGACTGGCTCTGGGGACGTGAAATGTCACCTTGCTGGGTGTGAAGGAGTCTGAGCTTGTGCGGGAGGTTGAGCATTACCAACTACTATTACTGATGTAGTCGGCCTCACTTCCACACACAGGCCCCAGGATACCCTTGGCCTGGAGGTTGATGATCGACTTTGTTGTTGTGTCACCTGACCTTCGGCCACGTGTCTCGGATACTTGGGTGAAGAGAGGGGAAGAGCTGTCAACCAATCACCACCTGGTGGTGAGTTGGATCCGCTGGGGGAGGAAGAAGCCGGACAGACCTGCACACCCAAGCGTACTGTGAGGGTCTGTTGGAAACCCTCTGTTAGCAGGGTCTTCAACACACACCTCCGGAAGAGCTTCTCCCAGGTCCCATGAAAAGCTGGGGACGTGGAGTCCGTGTGGGCCATGTTCTCCGCCTCTATTGTCTGTGTGGTGTGTGGTCTTTGTGGTGCTTGTCGCAGCAGCAATCCTCAAACCCGATGTTGGACACCGGAAATAAGGGATGCCGTCAGGCTGAAGAAGGAGTCCTATCGAGTCTTGTTGGCTTATGGGCCTCCTGAGGCAGCTGACAGGTACCGGCGTGTATGACCGGAGCAGGAGCTGTGTTCACATTGCAGCAGTAAGTCAGACCTGTTCCCATTGCGCGTTGGTCTCCACCGGGGCTGCCCTTTGTCACCAGTTCTGTTCTTTGGTCATGAACTTACGGTCATGACCAAAAGGACAAAATCATGGATAGAAGTGGTTGAAATGAGTTTCGTCCACAAGGTGGCTGGGTGCTCCCTAAGGTCGGGAATTTAGTGACACGGGAGGAACTTGGAATAGAGCTGCTGCTCCTCCACGTCAGGAGGAGCCAGCTGAGGTGGCTCAGGCATCTGTTCCAGATGCCTCCGGGACACCTATCTGGGGAGGTGTTCAGGGCATGTCCCAAAGGGATGTCTCTTGGCTGGTCTGGCAATGTCTTGGGGTCCCACCCAAGGAGCTGGAGGAAGTGTCTGGGGTGGAGGAAGCCTGGGAGTCCCTACTTAGACGGCTGCTGGATAAGTGGAAGAAAATGGAAAGATGGAATGAACTGTGGAACATTCCAGTCAAAGCATTAACATTCACTTGGAGACAAGCAGGAGAAGTTACACAGTACACCTTTAAATGATGTGATTGTACCCTTAAAATATGTCCAGAACCTGTCAGTGTGCCGGGGATGTGGGCTGTTTTCTATAATTAGCGCAGCGGTAATTTCGAAGCACTTAGCGCCTCAGTTGCTGCTTGTTGTGGCTTTTGTGCACCTCCAATAACAATTATTAAAGAGTCCAAACCACAGCTGCACGCTCACACATGCAGTACAGGAAGCACCACGGCGATAAAGCTACACACTGCGCTTTTTCACTCTGCAGGTGAGCTCTGGACACCACCATCTTGGATTATAGACCAGTAGAAGTAGTAGTATTCATATAATAACAGCATATTTTTGAGTTTCACCATTGTGGTTTTGTGGTAGAAGAGAAAATAATGTAATAAAAATACTTGTCTTTGAAGGAATAGTAGGCCTATTAATAGCGGTAGAGGTAGTATTTGCATTTTTTTTTCAGTTTGCAGTAGCAGTCTGTTCTTTATACATATAGACTTTCATATTTTCAAAGTGAAGCGCAGTACTTTTTCTTGAGTACTGCTTCAAATTCTGGATAACACTGCCAAGGCAAATGCCAAGTTACTGTACAATATATACAATGTGTCGTCCCTCCTTCTCTCTCTCTCTCTCTCCTTATCTCTCTGTGTCTCTCTGTCTTTTTTCTATCCATCTCTCTCTCTCTTATTCTCCTTTTTTTTTTCTCACAGGAAATTGGATCTCTTGAATCTGTCAAGCAGCAGCAGTGAGTCCCCCGCGAGACCTCCAGTTACCATCCCCAGGTGCGACGCGGCGCTGACAACCCCAGCGACGAGAGCCAATCCTGGGGAAGAGCTGTGCGTTCTCCCCCCTCCCTCTCTCTCTCTCTCTTTCTCTCCAAACACACTAGTAAATATGCATCCCTGAAGACAGAAGTTTGTCAGTGGTCGCGGAGATTGCCGGCATACCTGGAATTCCATAAGATTCCCCCAAAAAATATCCAGTGACAGGAGAAGGAGAGGGGATGCCAAAGGTCTAGTACAGGTGCAGTGTTTCACAATGTAAAGAATTCATTTGAAAGACACAGTTGTGGAAGAAAAGGTGCAAGAAAAGTCAAGATTTCACTTTGGTTTTAATCAATAACCGATGGAACTTGACCGATATTGTGTGGTCTACAGTGGCAGAGTGGTTGGCATATCTATCTTGAGAAGTGTTAGATCAATTCGGTTAGGTCTTGTACGTACACTACCAGTCAAAAGTTTGGACACATCCTCTCATTCAATGTTTTTTTCTTTATTTTTACTACTTTCTACATTTTATATACACACAGAAGACATCGAATATATGAAGCAAGATATATGGAATTATGCAGCAAAGAAAAAAAGTTAAATAATATTTTTTTTGACAAAGCAAAGGGGCTACTTTGAATACACACAGAGACATCGAATATATGAAGCAAGATATATGGAATTATGCAGCAAAGAAAAAAAGTTAAATAATATTTTTTTTGACAAAGCAAAGGGGCTACTTTGAGGATTTAAAAATAAAATATATAATTAAATATATTAAAAAGTTGTTTTTTTTTATATATTTATTTTTTATTTACATAATTCCATATATCTCACTTCATATATTTGATGTCTTCTGTATGTATATAAAATGTAGAAGAGAAAAAAATATTGAGGGTGTGTCCAAATTTTTGACTGGTAGTGTATATGATAACATCTGAGTTGTAGAAATAAAACTAAAACTAACTACACTTTTAGTTGTGCTATTTATATATTTATGATATGATTCACAGGTTAACAGGGATTAACTGCTAACTACAGGTGCACTGTGAGATGTTATCGCTTTCCTGGAATCTTCCACAGAATTCTTGATAGCGATTAGTAATTATACTAATTAGGTTAATAGTTGGAGCTATAGACTGTATATGTAAGTGGACATAGTTAACCTGCCAGCCGCCGCATTCCAACAAGGAAGTAATGGGCGCACTTCTGACTCCATTGACTCTGGGTCAATTTTTCAATAGAAAGTGGCTCACTTTCTTTTGAAAAACTGTCATCCCTCTGTCTGTAACTGCAGCAGTGAGCTTCATCATTTTGGTCTTAAAATGTTCGTATTGACCCGCTCTACATGATCCTGGTGTTTTTATTTCACTATTGTGTCTGTAAATCAAGATATGAACATGAGGTCGCTCCTGCTAGCGTTAGCAACAGGTTTGATTAACAGTGTTGCTAAGCTCCCGCTCCACGCTAAAACAGCGGGCGGAAGGGGGCGTCACCTTCAACAGCCTCGCTCCGGATTGGCTCTTTGGTTGCTATGATACTCGTGAAATTCCAAATATAGTTCATTTGACTGAACGCCATAGGTGACGTCACACTCCGTTAGTCCACTTCTTTATACAGTCTGTGGGTGGAGCCCTGTACCTGTACAGTGACGTGATTGGGCCCACACTGGTGTAACCCGGGTTCACATACAGATGCAGAACTCTCCTCTCTCCAGGTGTCCCTCTGATCAGTGTAAAATGTTGGTCTGTGCCCTGTGTATACAAGCACTCCTAAAGCACACACGTGTAAGAGCTGAACGCACTTGGGTTGAATCAACGCCACAGAAAAGCGTTGATTCAAAAACGCCACAGAAAAGCAAGGGACAAGTCTGCTCCCAAGCATGTCATTTCTGTACTGAGAGGAGAGAGGGAGAGAGGAGAGGGAGGGAGAGAGGAGAAGAGTAGAGAGAGAGGAGAGAGAGTGTGAGGTGGCAAGCCTGCTCCCTAGCATGTCATTTCTGTACTGAGAGGAGAGAGGGGGAAAGGAGGGCGAGAGGAGAGAGGAAAGAGGAAGGGAGGGAGAAAGCAGAGGGAGAGAGAGGAAAAGAGAGAGAAGATGGGGTGAGAAAAGAAGGGAGAGTGAGAGGAGGGAGATAATGTGATAATGTGAGAGAGGGAGATAATGTGATAATGTGAGAGAGGGAGAGGAAGGTAGAGAGGGGTAAGCAGAGATAAGGAGAGAGTAGGGTGGCATGGAGAGGGGGAAGAAAGAGAGAGAGAGGAGAGAAAGCGTAAAAGAGAATAGTGAGATAGAAAGAAGAAGGGAGAGAGAGGGAGAGAGGGGATATAGTGTGAAAGGAGAGAGAAGAGGGGGGGTGGAGAGCGAGATGGTGTGAGACGAGAGAGAAGATGGAAGGGAGAGAACGATGGAGGGTGGTGAGAGAGAGGGGAGAGAGAGGAACGGAGAGAGAAGGGAGAAGAGTAGACAGAGAGTGAGGTGAGGAGGGTGGCGTAGAGAGGGGGAGAAAGAGTGGGAGAGGAGAGAGTGAGAAAAGAGCGAAAGATAGAAAGATGGAGGGACAGAGAGAGGAAACATCGAAAAGAGAGAGGGGAGGGAAAGAAATATAAAGAGAATGAAGAGGTAGAGAGAGAAAGTGAAGAAAGAGAGAGAGGATTTGTGAGAGACAGAGAGAGATGGGGGGGAGAGAGAGGGAGGTATAGAGAGAGGTGTATATGGCCCCGAGCCAAAAGCAACAGAATTCCTTGAGCCTTGGAATGTCTGCTTGATTAATATAGAAGACACAGTGTGGCCTGAGAGCGCATGGGGAGGGGAGGGGCCACTTACATCAGCCAATCACATCACTGGATCCTCATGTGCCAGTGTTGGGATGAGAGATGGGATTTTTAAATAGTAAATATGTATATGTAATTTTGTATAGTCTTTGTACTTCTGCTACTACTACTACTACAACTACTCCAACCACTGCAAATCACTACAACAGCTAGTACCACTAATACTATCAGTGGTGGAAGGTAACAAAGTACAACTAGTAAAGTACTGTATTTAAAGGTCCTATATTACTCAAAGTTCACTGTTATAATGCCTTTACCTCCTCAAAAACATACCTGGAGTTGTGTTTTGTTTCATTCACACATGTTTGAGTAGCACTTTATTATTAGTCTGTCTACATCTCCAAAGCTCAAAATGCTCTGTTCCACCTTGTGATGTCATGAGTAGTTTTCAAGTTAACAGCTCCTTTTACATTTAGTTCAGTAGAGATTCACAATTCCAGGGCTAAAGTTATCAAAATGATTCTAGTGAAGGTGTATGGAGTTTAAAAATACAGTGGAGTACTTCCTGTATTACCACGTGACATCACAAGGTGGAACAGGGTGCTTTCAGTTTGAGAGAAGAATAGAAAATAGTGTAATATGGGCCCTTTAAGTAAAAATTGTAGGTACCTGTACTTTACTTAGATTAGAGTAGATTTTAAAGTGGATACTTTTTACTTTTACATAGTTGTAGTTTGAGCAAAAATAAACAAATAGAAAGAGCTTGAAAAAATGATTGATTCAGTTGTTTCTGTTGAACAAAATTCAGCTCAAATCTGTATCAAAATCACTACATTTGAAGCTTTATAAGACCTCAAAATTTGCACGAAATACTTTGACTTTTTACCCTTTAAGTACATTTTTAAACACGTACTTTAATACTTTTACTTAAGTAGATTTTTTCATGTGATACTTTTACTTTTACTCTGGTATCTGTACTTTTTCTTAAGTAACAAAACTGAGTACTTCTTCCACCACTGCTCGCTACTTATGCTACTACTACTGCTACAGCAACCACTGTCACTCCAACTACTACAACTACTACTACAACTACTACCACTGAATACTTTTTCCAGTTAGTATTCCAGTTAGATTGGTTCAACTTAAGTATATAGAAAGTCAAACTTTACTTTATGTATGTATTATTAAAGTACACAGTATTTGATCCAGAAAGTCATTTTTAGTCGCTGTATAGAACCATAAGATAAAAGGTTTAATTTGAGTCATAAGAGTATTTTCCATGAGGACACAAACCGAAAGAGACGAGTACTGAGATTACTGATAACTGCTACTTGGAAACAGCAGTACTTTTGGTTTCTGTTATTGTAGTATTATAGTCTTTTGAAAACAGACTGGACGCATTCAGCTGCTCTCAACTCTATGTAGCATGTGCGTGGATTTGGAAAGTTTTGTTTGTACAATGAGATGACGTTGATGGGCCCAAATAGCTGGGTGGACACTACTACTGTTGTAATAAGCTCAAATGTAATTGCATGAATCAATTTTTCTATGTATTAAAATGACTATTTATTTAGCATAATGATAGCCTCCAGATGAGCTTGTTTTGAATGCTGTTAGGAGCTAACAAGGTGTATGCGCAAATATTTTCTTAGCAGTACTCACATAGACTGTGTAAAGAAGTGGACTAAGTGAGTGTGACGTCACCCACAGCGTTCGGCTCCAGTCAAATGAAGCTCATCGAGGCCAGAGCAGTTATAGGGGCGAATGTGGAGCCGAGTTCCGACCCCGAGTATCATAGCAACCAAAGAGCCAATCTGGAGCCAGGATGTCGAAAGTAACGCCCCTTCCCGCCCGCACCGCTGGTTTAGCATGGAGCGGGCGCTTAGCAACGCTGTCAATCAAACCTGTGGCTAACGCTAGCAGGAGCGACCTCAGGGAAAGAAGGCGCCTGATTTGTCTGTTGTTAATGTTCATATCTTGATTTACGGGCACAATTGTGGAATAAAAATACCATTGTTAATGTCATATCTTGATTTACGGGCACAATTGTGGAATAAAAATACCAGGATCACGTAGAGCGGGTTAATCCGAATATTTTAAGACCAAAATGACGAGTCTGACAGCAGCAGTTACAGAGAGAGGGGCCACAGTTTTTCAATTTAAAGTTGAAAGTTGAAAAAGACTTAGCTATATCCATTTATATATACAGTCTATGAGTCATGAGGGAACAAAATGTTAAATCGAATATAAATATGCATTTGATTTGAGTAATTGCAGTTGGGGATGAAGTAGTTAAAAGTAAGAAGGAGATAGGGGTGAGAAAGAGGAAGAGTGAGAGAGAGAGAAAGAGAAAGAGAAGGGGAGATCGTGTGAGATGAGAAAGAGGGAGGGGGTGCAGAGCGAGATAGTGTGAGAAGAGAGAGAAGATGGAAGGGAGAGAAAGAGAGAGGGAGGGAAGGGGGAAAGAGGAGAGAGCAGAAGTGAGAGAGAGGGGAGAAGAGAGGGAGGAAGAGAGGAGAAGAGTAGACAGAGAAGGGAGGGAGAGAGAGAAGGTGGCAAGCCTGGTCCCAAGCATGTCATTTCTGTACTGAGAGGAGAGAGGGAGAAAGGAGGGGGAGAGGAGAGAGGATGTGGAGAAAGAGGAAAAGAAAGAGAAGATAGGGGAAGGGAGAGAGAGAGGGGAGAGAGAGGGGAGATAGTGTGAGAGTAGAAAGAGGGAGAGGAAGGCACAGAGAGAGGGAGGGAGAGGGAGAGAGGAGTGAGAGAAGAGGAAGAGAGGGGGAATGGTGAGAGAAGAGACAGAAGGAAGGTAGAGAATAGAGATGGAGGGTGGGAGGGAGGAGAGAGAGGAGAGAGCAGAAAGGAGAGAGAGGGAGGGAGAAAGGAGAATAGTAGACAGAGAGAGAGAGGAGGGAGAGAGGGAAAGGTGAGGAGAAAGTAGGGTGGTGTGGAGAGGGGGAGAAAGAATGACAGAGGAGAGAGAGAAAAGCGAGAAAGAGAGAGAAAAAGAGAATAGTGAGATAGAAAGATGGAGGAAGAGAGGAGATAGTTTGGAGAGAAAGAGTGAGAGAGAGAGAGGGGAAGGAGAGAAGGTGTATTCAAATGGCTTATGTGTAAATATTTTCTTAGTACTCATGAGGAAAAAATAGTTAAATTATATATATAAAGTATGCATTTGATTTGAGTTGCAGTAGGG
Organism: Periophthalmodon schlosseri; assembly: GCA_000787095.1. Lineage (NCBI taxonomy): Eukaryota > Metazoa > Chordata > Actinopteri > Gobiiformes > Gobiidae > Periophthalmodon > Periophthalmodon schlosseri. The sequence goes on from JACM01028412.1 coordinate 13,069, forward strand.
GATGAAGTAGTTAAAAGTACTTGGGTTATTCGTAATGTTGGGAGGTTGTAGTAAAAGTAGGATAGACAGTTAAAATAGCAAACATAGGCCTCGTATTTGGTACTGGACTAAAGGCAGTTGTTGTTTTAGTTGCTATGTGAGGATTTCCAGACACAACCAAATGTTTGTTAGTATTTCTGTAGATAAAGTATATGCACAGATTATGTATAAGGAACTTTATTTTATACCACAATTAAATATTCTTGTTTTTCTGTTTGTGTTTTGTGCTTACAATATTAGGGGTGCGTTGGTTGTGAACTGTTTGCAATTATGAATACAGCTCTACATACCTCTATAATCCATATCTCTATAGTCCATACCTCTATAGCAACAGTAGCTCAGTTGGTAGAGTAAACATCATTGGTAGAGCGGTCATACCCACTGACACACAGGTTGGCAGTGCCATTCCAGCTCCCACAAACGAATACTGTCATTGTGTCCTTGGGCAAGACACTTAATCCACCTCGTCCCCAGTGTCTGTGTACACTGGTGTGTGAATGTGTGTGTGAATGTGTGAGTGGTTCCTTGATGTAAAGTGTTTTGAATGCTTTAAAGGTGGAAAAGCGCTAAATAAAAATGTGACCATTTACCATTTACCATGTTCATATGTTTAATCTATACAAATATTGCCTGTTACTAATTGGAAATTAGATTTGATTTTGGGATTTCCAAACCAAATAACTTTATTAATTTCTGTTGTTATTGTTTCTAAAACCTGCTGTAGATTTTTCCCAGAAGGCAAGGCAAGGCAAGTTTATTTGTACAGCACAATTCATACACAAGGTAATTCCAAGTGCTTTACAGAATAAGAAAAAACATAAATAAACAAATCAAACAACAAATCAAACAAAATCAAAACATAAATAACAAATCAAAACATAAATAATCACAAATAATTATCATAAAATTAACATTAAAGGAGAAAAGTGCAGAATAAAAACCTTTCAGTCATATGCACAGATAAACAGAACTGTTTTGAGCCTGGATTTAAACATTGTCAAAGTAGAGGCCTGTCTCAGAACCTAAAATTATGTTATCATCTGCAAACAAAAACAATTTTAGGCTATTTGATATATTGCAAATATCATTTAAATATTAGAAACAATATAGGCTCTAACATAGAGCCTTGTGGGACTCCACAATTAATGTCCCATAAATGATGCTCTCCAATTTGTACAAATTGTTGGTTTTCACCTACTTACATACAACTCCTCTTACACCATACTTTTTCCAGTTTGTTAATTAATATTCTGTGGTCTATGGCATCAAACGCCTTTTTAAATCCACAAATATCCCAGCTTCATAGTGCTTTGAATCTATACAATTGAAGTTGATTTTTGATCTAAAACCACACTTGGTACTTTATTATTTTCAATCAATTCCAAAAATCTTTCAGTGAACATTTTTTTCTAAAATCTCTGAAAATTGTGAAAGTAATGATATCGGCCTGTAATCCTCTTGGTCTGATGTATTAAAAATGTAGAAATTGCCAGATTAATTCAATGCCAAAATAATCATTAGTTGCAGCCCCTGTTGACCTAAAAACGTCAGTTCTATCAGGCTCACTACATATGAACCATTAATAGTTCTACAAATACCTGTGAAATACTTTTACTGTTTTATATGAGTATTTCAAGTACTTTTTCATGTGATGCTTTTCCTTAAGGAGGATGTTTTATGATTACTTATGATCACCACTGCCAGTCTAACGTAGCCACGGTTCCTAAATAGTTTGACCTGTTCCACTAATAGACCCCATTTATTATATACTTATGTGCATGTCTCTGCTAAACCACCGCCTGCATCTTGTCCCAAACCTAGTCTGGGTTTTATAAGGACTTCTTTATCCAGGGTCATTTGGGCACAGGTGACCACAGGAAGCAGTTTTCCAGACCTGGTTTGTGAGCACTTATATATGTGAGTACATTTTGGGCTTCGGGCTGCCTGCTTACATTCCCGCATATACAGCAGCGTACCAGGGCCCGGCATAGACACTCCCAGGTGAGGTATTCAGACAGCACCGGTGTCATTGTCAAAGAGCAGTGTGTGTGCAGAGAATAGTTTCATGGTCAAAGTCAGTGTGCAGACAGGAATCCAGATAGAGCTGCATAGAAACTTCAGTGTGCGTTCAATTGGATGCAACTGCAAATAGTTATAGGGTCACATTTACTTTACCCCATATCACCTTTTTCAGTTTCCGTTTTGTCAAAGCCATTTTCATCTTTGCTCTGCATTTTCTTACTCTTTTACCTTTTACCGTTTTATATATATATTTATACAGGGGAACCCAGTGAGAGCACTTGGACTGTTTGAAATACAATACACACAAAATGTCTGCGTAATCCCTCAGTCGTCCAGGTCTGATCCATAGTAAAAGAAAAATTCAAATCTGTCAACTGGACAAAACGTTGCAGGAGTGGAGCCGTTTCGCTGCTCATCCAAGCGGCTTCTTCAGTTCTGGTCAGATTACTGCTGGACACTGCCTTACATCTGTCTGAAGGGAGGAGCAGAAGTGAAGAAGCCGCTTGGATGAGCAGGCTCCACTCCTACAACGTTTTGTCCAGTTGAGAGAGTTGAATTTTTCTTTTACAATACACACAAAAAATAAATAAAACAAATAAGTATTTAAGTCCATATAAAATATTCAAAATAGGTGCAGGTTTGTCTATAAAGGTTTGTTAGCAGATTATTAAATTGTGTTTGTGTCAAGAGAGGG
>JACM01058539.1:0-13941 GCA_000787095.1 Periophthalmodon schlosseri
ATAATAATAATAATAATAATTTGTTACGTTTTAAAAATAGCTTGAATGGAAAACTTTGATTAGCAGTATCATGCAGGAAAAGATCAGTGGTAGGTGGGTTTAGGACAAAGGGTAAGGGTTTTTTCCTGGTTTTGAATGGTGCTTAAGGTAAAATTAAAATCTGTTTGTCGCCCAAAATGCTCTCAGTACTGTGGCCCACTTCAGGGGAATCTGGAATAGACCTGCCTCTTCTTTCCTGTGGCTCTCTCTCTTTACATTTCTTAAAGTTAGCCCTGCAAGCAAGAAAACGACAGACTGTTGACAGGGGCTAGAGCTTACTATCCTATCTAAAAGACAAACGCACACACACAAATATTGTATAATGTGACAGAAAGGTGTCGACAGTGTGTTACATGCTGAGGAGATGAAGGTTGGAGGATGGTGGTCTGGGCTTGCATGCAATATGACACATGGATGATGATAGAGAAACAGGTTTGTTAAGACTACTTTCCTATCAAAGAGACATGTTAGCTGAAGTAAGTGGCACTGAGTGGACAAGTTTCTCAATAGGATCTGGTTTCTATTGCGCCATTATGCACAATTTGTTATGTAATGTTTTAAATCTGCAATGTATTAAATTGAACGGTTAACCTATTATAGCTATAATAATTGAGGTCATTACTATATGTAGAGGTATGGTTACAGTGACATTAGTTTAGAATAAGGGTTCTTGTCTTGCACTATGGGTGTTTTACAGATAAAGACACAGAATGGTGAGGCGGTGAGACACTCGTACCTTGTATTGCTTGGCAATGTTCTGCTTGTGGTTCTCTTCCACCTGTCTGAACTTGGTCTCCAGCCCCCGCAGCTGCACCTCCATCTTCTCCACGTACTGCAGGTCTCTCTGGGTCCGCTGGTCCAATACCTGGATGGACTGTGTCATGTTCTGCACCTGATCAGTTATAGAAGAAGCAAAACTGGTTAAAATGTGTAATCATGGAAAATGTTTGTATTATTATTATTATTATTATTATTATTATTATTATTACATAATATTTGGCTTTGCATAGAATAGAAGTTGCAATGAAAATGCAACAGATTTTCAATATGTTGTTTTGGCTTTTATTATTATATTATTATTATTATTATTATTACATAATATTTGGCTTTGCATAGAATAGAAGTTGCAATGAAAATGCAACAGATTTTCAATATGTTGTTTTGGCTTCATGCAGTGAGTCACATAAACTGAACTGAAGCCAACTAGTCAGGGGCCTCAGACACATGGTGCAAGTGTAGCACACATACTGTTAAGACATTTGGTTTCTCACGACTGTTATAAACCAGTATTAGCCATGATTCTGGCTCATCTATAGCATTGCTAAATCATTGTCATACATAAATACTGTTATGTTGTTCATATGACTTTAGATCCCATCAGTGTTTTCTTCTAATCAGGGCCGGGCTGAGCTCACACAGTGGGGATTGAGTGGGGTTACATCATTAGACGTGTGCCTTGGATGTGTACAGTACATGAGTGTTAGTCTGACTCCCATGATGCCTCTTGGGTTTCCAGGGAGCTCATTAGAGCATGATTCCTATTCTTGTCCAGCGGGCAGAGAGGTGATGCTGGGACCACGGAGTATAAATGTGTGAGCAGACAGACGGAGAGGTGGGTACAGTGTATGACTTTGATGCTCAGGATGTGAGCCGTGTGGAGTTAAACTGTAATTACCTTCTCTAAAAGCTGCCTCAGTTGTTTGGTGCGGGCATCCCGAGAACACATGGACTGCTGGGGTGCCACCACGGTGCAGACACACCTTCCCTCGCTATCCTGGGCTGAACTGTACACCTGCCATGATTCCTCTGGGTTGGCTGGCAAGACCTACAACACAAACAGGAGATAAAAAGGATGAATGCTGCTTCTAAAGGAGTGAAGCAAAAGTGTATGACAAATGACAGAGACAACATTTAAATACACAAAGGTAACACCTTTATAACAATAACCAACAGCCAAAGCTTTATCCAATAGATGTTTTAGGTCAATGAGACACTGCCAAGGACACGCGCTTGATTTATTTGCACATAAAGTGCACAGTGCCAGCTTAATTCCAAAGCTGGTGCTGCATTCATCACCATCTGGACGCCACCAGCTACCAGGCTCCACCCTCCTGCACCATCAGTCTGGATATTTTACAACCAACCGAGGCAAACAGCAACCAGTGCAGAGTTATACATATATAATAGGTGGCTGTGAGGGGGGGCACGGCGGAAAGTGTGCCGTAGGTGGCGTCAATGCGAGTTTTTCTCCTGCAGTACACCAGTCCAGTTCCTAACTCAATGATGAGAAGAACTGGAGAGAGAATGACTGACGGCTGCAAAAAGATAGCATCTGTGCTGATTCTACGGGAGGCTATTGTACTTAAGCGATAAGGAACAATCAGAGAAGAGACTGCTGAATGATTCAATTAGTGACAAGCTAAGACCAGATCTAAAAGGGGCAATCACGCACACGCTCCTGTAAAAGGGGTGACAAAACATTTTCGACCTTTCTCTGCCTTGTAGTAAAAAACATCATGACTGTGGCAGATAAATGTCTGTGAGCTGACCGAGCGCGTATGGCTCATCCCGTACAGCGGCAGTGAAACAAAGGGACGCTTCACACGATCCTCTCAAAAGCAGCGGGGCTTTGAACGCCTCTCATTCACAGAAATGTAAAGGGGAGGGTACTTGGTCGCAGAACCTACACATTTTACTCTACAAGTCCTTAAATGATTAAACCTTAGTAAGCCCACGAGTATTTGAAACAACTTTAAAACTGATTTTTTTTTCCATTTTGCCAACTGGATCAACATGATAGAAATTTGATGCCCAATTTTTGCTCCAAGATTATCTTCTGAAAAATGGCATACTCTAGGGCTCCCTTCCTCGTGTGATGCACTTACACCCGTGCTCCGGTCTGGATATCCCCCCTGCGCCGCCGTCAGCTTGGTAGTGTTGAGCCCCACCAGCGAGGGGAGGGTCTGCGACATCCAGTTGGTGATCATCGCCATGGTGCTGAGCACGACGCCAATTTTTAGCAGCGGCACCGTCATGTTGGCACTCTGCTTGGACTTTTACCCAGCTTTTCTTCTTGTTTTAGGCCGTTTTCATTTTGCACACTCCCCCGCGGTAAGAGCCTGTCGGATGCGAGTCAGGTTGCCCGTAGTACCAGGATGTTTCACCCGGAGGTCCGGGTCCGATGCCTTCTTTTTGGACATTTCCACAACGGGGAGGCACGAGTGCGGCCGAAATGAAACAGTGCAATAAGGTGATCCAAGTGGGTAGGAGCTGCACACTTGGCGGTTGTATCTCCTCTCTCTGCCTGCTTGTCCCGCGCACTGTCTCCTCCTCTGCTCTCAGTTACTATTTTGTTCACGCCCGACGCTCGTTGGTCCGCCTCCTGCCTCAGAGCGCGTTCTCATTAAGTGCCACTGACTGAGCGCGCGCCGGCTGCTCCGAGTGGATGAGAGCAGAGAAGAGGAGGTGCCAGAAAGTCGTTTTCTGCATCCTTGTCCATCTATCTATTTTGCTACAGTCAGTGATGTCAGCTTTGTAGTTCCTGGATATGTTCCAATGACCCCTACACCCCATCCCGCGGTAAATGTCCGAGACAACATGACTATTCCTCTTGCGTGGCTTTATGAATCGGTAGCGCAAAGGTCAATGATCCCCCAGAGCCCATTTTATCCCTGCTACGAACCTGCATTGTAATATTGCACAATGTTCTAATTATAGAAATCGCAGTAGTTGTTCATGGAGAAACAGAGAACTACCTTAAGCTTTTTCCGCGCGCCTTCATTCGTGTGGCTCTGGCGCCATCATGTAGCCAAACGCGGTGTTGCTGAAAAGTGGTATTTTCTAAATGGGCCTAGTTCTCTGTGGTGAAAGCCGCAAACGAGCCAATGCGCAACGTCTTAATAAATGCTCTAATTAAAATGACCTTTTCCAATAGTCTAATGAAGACACATACAATGACTGGAGAACATGAAGGTTGGATTTAAGGCTGGATCAGTTGCGCTAAAGTCTTTTACAGAACCTCTTTTGAAATGGATGAAATATTATGTTAATGTGTCTAGGACCACACTGAGTCAGGGTAATGCCTCTTTTAACGTTGGCTAAATCGCGCTACGTGATAACACAAAGCTCCCACATAAAGAGGAGAGGCTGCAGCTGTGTCGGTCTGCTCCATAATGCACTTTCGCGTTAACCTGGAGGCAAACAAGCAAAGCGAGCGCCTGCATCTAGCGCCCTGCCTTTAGATATGTGCAGCCTCTGTCACTCCCACGTCTCGACCTTCTGGTGAGCGCTCACGAGGATGCGGGGTATGAGGGAACGAGCAAAGGGGGGCAGTGTCCTAGAGAGCGAACCCTACCTCAAAGTTCTTTTGACACTGTATGATCAAATTGTTTTATGTGTAGTCATTTATAGAACATTACACACCATTTATAAGAGTTGAATTGTTCTTAATTATTTGAATGACAAGATACATTTACTGCATAATGCTGTTATCACTAGCCTATTCACCAATTAAAACAATAATTGAGTTCTTAAAAACTTTGACTCCTCATCAAGGCTGCCTCTTTAATTGTATTTTCTGACAGCATTGCATTTGTAACAACAAATACATGGAACTATTGCCAACAACTGCTTAAAAGTGTTATTGTAATGTAAGATATTTCTATGTTCTCGTTTGGGCCGAGTATGAATGACATGCTGCGTCTCAAAGGGCTAAAAACAAAATAAATAAATAAAATAATCAATAATAGACCAACACTCCGAAAGAATTCTTCTCTCACTTCCTTTCTGACTTTTGCCACAGAACCTGGCAGCCTGCACTGAGTTACAAAACACAATTATCCAAGCTTGGGACTAGCACATGGCAAATACTGGCAACTCCTAGTGGAAAGTTTCAGTATAGCATCCAGAGTGCAACAAGTAAAAGGCACACACAACATAATAACCTCTACGACAAGCAGGTTTACAACCAAAGGCTTCATGGTAGTGGTAATAAAATCACATTTCCCTCCTGCCAGGGCACAATTGTAGCGTCTCTCTCCACCACCTACTTCTCTTCTGCTCTCTTTCTCATTGCTCCGCTGCTCAACCAGCCCATACTGAATAATAAATAGCTCCAAGCCCGGCTGCCAATCACACCACGCATATTGCAATTCAGCTCTTACTCCGGCTCACATTCTCACATAAAACCAGATTGATTCTCTCCATTTTCTTGTTCATGTACATTCACAAACTCCAAACGTTCCTTTGTTATAACCTTGAATTTTCAACACAACCAGAATTAGAGAGGTACCACTAAATAATTATTTTGTTGTTGTTTATGCATCTTGTGTGATTAGTGCACAGTGCTTAGCGTGTACCAGGTGCTCCACACTAATTGGTAACTAAGCTATATTATTATGAGCGATGGTATGTAGGTGGTGTTTGTGGTGTCAAAGGGGCTTCTATGGCAGTGTACCATCTGTCCGTTCAGGTGTTAGCCGGGAGGTGCTGCTCCAAGATACGGGCCCTCAGCCATAGGGGAGACTCTAGGAGGGAGCAGATGCCGTTCAGGCTACTTACTATTCTTCCCTGTACGAGGACTGAGGTGAATGAATGTGATTAAAGCGGTTATCAGGCTACTAATCAGTGGGCAGAAGCCAGATGTTATGGAAACGAAATAAAACAACGTGTCGACTTCATGCTGCTAGGAGCTACAGGAGCGCTATGGAATTTATGCAGTCGTTATAATGCAAGAGCTGTGCGGTAATGGTTGATTCCAGCTTCTTTTAGGATGAACACAGACATATGGCTCAATACACAAAGCTAAAATTAAATGAATAATGAAAAAAATCAAAAGCGCACTAAAAAATATATCTGCCAAGGCGCTTGCAATATAAGGCCAAGAGCTCATTATTCATGATTAAATTATGTTAACTTCAAATTTTAGTTATTATGGGCTGCTTCTCAATACAGTATAATCCAAAATGTATCTATCTTGCAATTATTCCATTTTGTTCTTATTGCTCAAAAATAACTTGGAAAACCATGCAGTCCTACTCTGAGCGGGCTTGCCCCTCCACAGATCTGACCTGTAGTTTGGTCTGGCGGTGTCACCTGCTTGTAGTTTAAGGCCATTCTGTGGACGACTCCAGACAACACTGCAAACTCTCCCCTGGAAAAGTTCCATAGTGTGCCTTTAATAAGTCATTGTAAGTCATGGTAAACGCCTACAACGTTCCCACAAAACCAATGGGTGGCTGCAAATCAAAGCACAGATTACATCAGGTCTAAAACAAGACAAAGGCTAAACTGAGACATTAAGAAAAAGGGATTTTAAGGGGCACGTGTCATTTGATTAAGGACTGTATCAAACATACCTCTCATGCATTCAGTTTTCACAATAAATGCGTATAAGTTCAATGTTATATGCTCAGGTTGTATAGAAGTGAACAGGGAAGCTCAGGTCTAATATCGACTTACCTTCAAGTCCATGACACACACTGAGAGGCTGTCAGATGTGCACAGTGTCAACGTATGGGAGGACCCTGACCCGTGCTGACACCCAAACGCACTGTCACACAAGGGCCACATCTCTCAGACATGTCCCGCTCCTTCCCCCTGCACTCTGAATGATAGCTCGCATCAATCAGTGGCAAATAGCCTCATTGTTCGATTGTGTCAGCATTTCTGTCCACTTGGCTCTGTCCAGTTCATATTATGAGTGCTGCAGCAGTACAGCGCTGCCCGAGACATACAAGAACTGGAGAGCGTGCCACGTGAATTTGTTGCTATTTGAATGAATGCCCTATACACATACACAGCCATAAATTATTGGAAATCAATGGTGACTGTATTTCTGTCAACGTAATGCTCTAACACACATACGGGACATGCTCTGTTTACTTCTATTGTACAATGTGTCTGCAGTGTGCGCCCGAACGCAAAGAGAACACACATTAATTGATTGATAGAAACCTTGGTGGCACGTTTGATTTTCTCAGTTCCCAATTACCAGCAACTATTGGATTCACAGGGAACACCGCGCAACAAGAGAAATATGAGTGTTTGCTCAAGCAAGGTCAATTAAATCATCAAACTCCTGAAGCCTATACAGCAGCAGGCCCTATAGCAATAAATACATCTAGTCCTTGCTCCCCTGAGCTTGTGGTGGGGGTTTACACAGCCAGCAGCTTAATGCAACAGCCTCTGCTACTCAAGCTTTAGTAACAGGAAGTCGTTATTGTCCTGTTCAATTTTGTATTCAGGATAATTATTGTTTAGTTGTTTTTTTTTTTTGGATATATCTTATTGTTTGGACTTCACCAGTCTACTTATTACGGCCAGTGTACCAAATAAAAAAGTCAATGTCTTTTAAGTATGGGGTAATGAGTAATGATGTTTTCAAAATATATAGGCTAGATGGACATATTTGGAGTGACAGTATATTGTCTTTATCTCGGCGGTAACAGGGCACACGCTGGAGCTGCGCGGGTCTCTCCTCGCCCGTTCAGCACTACGTATTCCCATCATGTAATCCCGCCTGGTAATCTGGTTAAGAGGGCTCTTTAGACGAGGTAACAACATAATCTTACATCGGATATACAGCCAATTAAGCCCGTCACTGGAGCTTCTTTGACATGGCCTCGGAAATAACGTGAAATAAACAAGGACCTACTTGGGTGAGTTCTGTGCCCACGAAGATGAGGAAAACGAGAGTGAGGAGCTTGCTCGCTGGCTGCATCTCTTGCCTCCAGTGTGGCTCTTACATGCAGGTCGAGTCCCTTCGCGTCCCCCCTCGCAGCAGTCCTCCTTCGCCTCTAGCGCACTTCGCGTTCTGTTATGCTTTTATTACGCGTTGTCCCTCAGTAAGCGGTGTCCGTTGGAATCGTCTCTGTGCATATTCATTTCATGCAGGCTGCCTCGCTCCGTGCCTCTCCCTTCTGTCGTCTTCTTCGCCGCGGAGGTTTCAGTCGCAGCGACGTGCCGCGCTTTGCATTGGGCTCGTGATGCCCAGCACGCTCTGTGTATATACAAGGCGATCGCGCTTCCGTGGGTCTACTGCCAAAAGTTTAGCTCCCCGCCACGAGCTGCCGTGTGCCAGCCCAATATGAAAAGAGCAGTGACGGCGCTTTCCATGGTGCTGAAGCGGAAGTGACATCGCAGGAGAGGGGCATTCAAATGTATAGAGATCTATAGGGGAAATGCGGTGATGATGTTTTTTTTTTGTTTTTTTTTTTCTTATATCCTGAGAGCATTTATATAGATTCAAATACTCCTTTTAAAATATAACTGACCCTGTGGTTGAACAATAAAATGGTTAACTCCCCTTGAACAAACAACAACAAAATGATAACACTTTTCAGAATCTTTATTTTCATTTCAATGAGGACACTATTTTAAACTCATTTGGCTGCCATCCAAAATCCAATGTGTGGTCCCTGGCCTATAGAAAGTGTTGTGCTGTGCCCTTGTCCAGTGATCGCAGATCAATATAGAGATAAGGAACTCCAGTAGTAACCAGTCCACCTGTAATGCGTCTCAATGCTCTTTTGAGAAATACACCCACACTTACACTTGAATGTAATGCGATTAATTTCGTGTTTTATCCAGGAATAATACAGAGAAAGGTGCTAAGGATGTAATCTGAACAAGGGCAGTGAGTTAGTTCTGCTACTGAAATGTAATTAGAAAGAATGAGGGTGATTCATCTGTTGAGGTTGGTAGAGGACAGTGAGATGTTTTGGTTGCTTAGGTGTTGAAAGGGGAGATTAGAATGAAATGGGGGTAGTGTTAAATAGTTTGAGAACTAAAGTCATGGGTGGAAGTAGCGCAGTACCTCCTCTGAATCTACTGCCAAAAATAGAGCTCAGGTTGCCATACACATACACAGACACAGAGCTGTCCATGGTGCTGATGCAGAATGTGTCATTGGTAGAGTATCTCAAAAATGACAGGAAACACGCTGAGAGAAGCTGTCAGGTGAGGGGAGAAAGAAGGGCAGAAGATCCAGCTTTATAGCCCCAAACAATCAAAAGTGTACATTTGTTACTCTACATAATTTGACTAGTACTTTCAGGTTTCTGTGTTGTTGTTTTTTTTATTACAGGGGATAACCTACCGCAGAGATAAAACAATACTCTCACAGTAAATTGGCTTTTAAGAGTCTTCATCTTAAGAACATGCTTTTAAGCTTGGATGGCTAATGCACTGACCTTTCATGCTTTGGTAATTCTGCTTAACATAGATGCTGAATTGGTGTAATCTAAATGGTAGTTATGTGAAGCAAATGTAAAATATATCAAATAGAACATTTGATCTTAAAACAAATGTGGTATTTATGAATAATGGTGTATCACGTTGTTAAAGTTCACTCTGTATTGTCATTGCTTTGCCTAGAATGTTCCACAGTATGTTTATCTATCTGCATGGAGAGAAGAAAAAGGCCAGAGCTGCATGTTTTTCAAGGTATGTTTTTGCAAGACAAGATTAATATCACACCGTGGAACATTCAGCCCTAATATCTCCATGTAGCCAACCAGGTAGAAGAACTCCCACCAGAAAAGCGACACACAACCCTGCTTTCAGTTCTAGCTCCTTAGTGTGCACTTGTTGCACTGTGGTGGTAGTCTGTCCGTTGTTACAGTCAACAAAGGTATCTTCACCGTATGGTCACATGGTTCTTTCACACTCTGCTTCGTTCCTGTGGAGAGACTGTGGGCTGAAATGCATTCTCTTTCCACAGGATGTCTAAATCACCTTGGTGATGGCGAGGACTGCGTTTTGCCATCACGCCGCAACAGTGCACAGAGCAAGGTCAGACATAGCTGCTCTCCATGCAAGACACAAGCAGAATCCAAAACAGCGTAGACATTTTTCCATAATAAGTGAATTTGCGATTCAGCTGAATGTAGAGTATGATCGAGGGATTGAAGTGGTAGTATTCTAGAGACAGGAGGAACATTTGTTTATGTGGGAAAGCTCCTCCCTTTTGTACCAGGGTTCGCCCACTCGCGGGACAGCAGGGGACGCCTCTGACTCTGGCACATTCTGTCTGTTAAGGTTTGAAGCCGCAAAAGACGCCAACATAAGAGCTGACCATTCACTTGTAAGATGATGAAATGTTGTGTTATCCGAGGCAACACAGGCTTTCGATCTGCTGTGGGTGGTAGTTAATGAAAGTTTAATGTTAAATTCCAGCACATGTAGAGGCGTAAAGTAGGCACGGGACCAATCTGAAATTTGGTGACACGATCATCATCATCATATCATATCATGGCCAAAACAATTGCGATTAACGATTATGTCATGATCATTAAGTTGCTGACAGTTTAAAAATGTTATGGGTATGAACAGTTCTGATTTTAATATTTTGAGTAGGTTCCATATTTAAACAGCTGTTATATTATGGTACTTTGTAATAAGTGAAAACAACAGTGATCTAAAAGAGGGAGAGGTAAGTTTGTTCTGTACATTCTGGTGATGTAATGACGATTATCTTTGTTGGCAATTACCACGATTATATAAAATGTCCCACGAATGATTATTATTGTTTCTTGTCCCATCTGTAGTGCAAAGTAACCACATTCTTATGATATATTTTGTTCTTATTGTTTTAGAGACTGCTGTATATATATGGATAGTGTTGTTTTGATTTCGCTACTATGAAAAATATACAAATTTGGATAATAACTAATTAACTTTATCCTATCTATGTAATTGCCTATAGTATCAATACTTGATTAAACTGGTATATAGTTTGGATAGTAGCTTTTGTGCTGATTCCTATCTGGGTATCTGTTTTAATAACTGTATTTACACAAGATAAGGCTGGATTTTATATTGTGCTTTACACGGTTGTCAAGCGTCTCACTTTCCACACTCAGAGATGAGAAGCTATACTGCTGTAGCCATACCGACAGACACAATTCCTATTAGGTAACACTGGCCTTTTCAAACCGAGAAGGGGGAGGTGTCTAGCCCAAAGACACAATGCCAGGATAAACTAGGTGGATTTGAACCACCAATTTCAAATGAAGACAACGACTCAAATACCTGAGCCACTGTTGTCCCTTTTTGCACAGATGGTCAGTTGTCTGAAGATGCTGTAGTCCCATAGACTGTGTATATAAACGGACGTAGCTAACCTGTTAGCCGCCGCGTTCCGAATAGGAAGTGATCATGGGCCGCGCGTCCGGCTCCATCGACTCTGGCTCCAATTCGCTTTACATTAGAAAACTGTTGCCTCTCTCTCTGTAACTGCTTAAAATGTTCGTATTAACGCTCTACGTGATTGTGGTATTTTTATTTTGCTATTGCATCCGTAAATCAAGATATGAACATTAATAACAAACAAATCAGCTGCCTTCTTTTCCCAAGGTCGCTCCCACTAGCGTTAGCAACAGGTTTGATTGACAGTGTTGCTAAGGGAAGGGGCGTTACCTTCCACAGCTTCACTCCAGATTGGCTCTTTGTTTGTTATGATACTCGTGGTCGGAATTCCAAATATGGAGCTTCCCATTTGCCCCTGTAACTGCTCCGGCCTCGATGAGCTTCATTTGACTGGAGCCGAACGCTGTGGGTGACGTCACACTCACTTAGTCCACCTCTTAATACAGTCTGTGTGTAGTCCTCATAATTGTTAAACTGTTGAGCACTCTACTAATTAAACATACTTTACATACTAAATTACATTTGTTATGTACTTCAGAATGATTTATTTAATACTAACACTACATTGTCTCATAAAAGCACATCAAAATCCAATATTTTGCTGTTTTGACATGCAAGTGTTAAACTCACTTGCATATTTTGGCCACTCCTCTCACCTCTCACGTTGAACACTTTTACCCAGATCCACTCGATAATTACTTCAAACTCCCCGCATATTTTCAGCTAAAATAAAGATCCAATTACACTGACAAGTTTGCTTGCCGTGTTTGGGGAGCCAGGACACACTGTGTATTTGCCCATTGTCTACTCATTAAAATACATAAAGGCAACCGGGTGAGAGCGGAGCTGATGAAAGGAAAGACAACCAAAGAGTGGCCAGTGTCAACAGAGGAGGTATTGGGGACGTGCAGGTGTGGCCCCGATCCTCCGTGAGAGACGTGAAAGAAGGAAGCGGGATTTTATGCATGGAAGATATTGTTCGACGAGATTTATTTTCTGCTCATTGGACTTAAAATGCAAATTGGGGGAAGCCTTATTTGTATTCAGATGGGCCAAATGTCTTTATCACAGGTGCAGTGGAGGGGAGGAAAATGTGTTGTCGGAGAAGGCACATAAAACAGAGCAGTTAGTTTGAGTGATTGCATACAAATATGAGTTTATGACTTGTGTTTGTTGATGAGGACAATAAGGTGCACGGGTCTTTGTCACAGTTCTTTCACGCTCTAAAATCACACAGTTTCTCATTTTTGGCAGGAGTCGGGAGGGTTTATCCATTGTAACAGACTCTAATGGGAGTGGGTGCGCTGGAAAGCCCACCCATGAGAGACAAACTCCAGACATGATGTCATTGTGCAGGGTACCAACATTTTAATCATCAACATCTAACATTATTTTCCATTGATAAATTAATGAACTCCCTTAATTAGATCTTATTATTTCAAACATAATTTCAATCAGTGGAACTACCGTTTTTTGCAGGAGTCACTTTTCTAACTGGATGATTGACACAATTAACTAATTAAGCTAACACTATAATAGCTGCATTTTAATTGTCAGGATCCTCCCTGCTGCTTTTTTCCCTGTTTTCTCCCCCTCCTTTCTGTGTTGTCTGTCTCTCCTCCCACCTGGGCGTCGGCTTACCTGATCTGACAGCTGACACACCCAATTTGTCTCATTACCTGCAGTATAAGACGCCTGCTTTTTCATCCATCCTCCCCAGTTCTCTGTTTATACTACTCAAGATAGTAGATGTGTTTGGCGTTACTACAATTGCTTTGTTCTGTGTCCAGGTGCCTCTGTCGTTATTTTTGGAAGCTGCCTACCTGTCTCCTCGCATGTCCCCTACCTGTCTGTCTACCTTCCTGCTTGCTAGCCAGCCCAATACCTACCTGCACCTCTGGACCCCCCCTCCCCAGCCTGATACTTCCCATATTTACCTGATTACCAGCCTGGTTGAACAGTTGAACTACTTACCAGTTGTGTGCTGCTTTTGGATCCTAAGTAAAACTGTGACATTAATATCGTTAAAGCATGAACAAAGGCTTAATTCATAATGTACAAATAGTTTATTAAGATAACCACCCATTGAATACTTTAACCGTTAAGCGGGTGGTAGTGCTGTGCGTTTGTTCATGTTTTTTTAAGGCTGATTAAGGGGTGGTTATTATAAAGTGGTGCCAATTTACTGTCTCTAAACACACAGACATCAGCAGTGCCATCCATTAGCCTGAGCTGACTGATCTTCCCAGGTAGCACGTTGCATCAGTCTTTGGTTTTGTGTGTAGTGTGGAGAAGGATACTCTAGACAAGGGGAAGAGGCAGTAAAAGAGCTACATTTTAAATTTGGGCTGTGTAATAGAATTGAGGTCTTCCCTCTGAGGCAAGCTTCCATTTCTCCTGCTTTCATCACTTTACCTCTCTGTTCACTGCAGGGCGACTCCACTACACACACGCCCATTAGAGAGGTCTCATTCTCTGGCTGCGCCCCTGTTTTAACTAAGTGACAGCAGCGGCCCATTCAAGTTCATTCAAGTGGGATTTAACAGCGGGGCAAGGCGGCACTCTGCGCCCATCCACTGGTGATAGGGGAGTTCCACGTATAGTGCAATATGATCAGTGAAGAGGGATCCTGCAAAGAGTCAGGTCAAACATTACATACGTTTGAAGGAGGGTTTAAAAAGGCTTATGTTTTGTCTCACAAGCTCAAGTTGAAGTTTTGCAATTAGCTTTGCCATATATGTTTAAAAAGTAGGA
>KN476647.1:0-10128 GCA_000787095.1 Periophthalmodon schlosseri
ATGAACAGCGAAACATCTTCACTCCTAGGACTTTATGTCCAGTTGACAGATTTTACTTTTGGCTTTTACTATGGATCAGAAAAAGACAATTGAGGGATTACACAGACTTGTAAGATCTTGTAAAAAAAAATTATCATAATCTCCTATTAAATTAACAAATAATGTAAAATATTTTGTAAATGTCTTTAAACCAGACTCTGCTATTACTCACATATCTTGGAGTGGTTATCATTTGCCCTCTATATTCACATTTTAGAATATTCTCTGATTAATCCCAATTTCTCCATTGAAACAGCACAATGTTCCACCTCACACTTGCTTCAAGTTGCCTCCATTCCATAATTTAGAATGTTTTTGTTTACCAAACTTTAAAGGGTCTATAAGGGGAAATATTGGAGAGGCCTAATCTAGTGTCTCTCCTAACCCTAATGTACAATGCTTCTGCCTAGCGTCTACACTGCACAGAGAGGTGACAGCTGAGCAGCACAGCCTTGACTTCCTGTCTCACCTGCAGAATTCGGAGTGGAGGGTGAATTTGCTTGGCTCCCGTGTGAGGACGCGTTAGCCGCACTGACGGCAGTTCTCGCAGCGTACATGTTGGCTTCCTCCTGGAACTTACCAATGTTTTTCTTGTATCTGATTCTTTTATTCCCAAACCAGTTGGAAACCTGAGCAGAAAAACAAGAAAGAGATGGAACATAGTTTATTGGGTGCTGTGCAATTTTGCTGGGAAAGTCTATTTTACTGTTATCAATATAGTCCTTAGATCTAAAACATTAAAACACATGGACATCAAGTTATAAGCAAATTGCACAACATATATAGTAGTACGAGACCTGATGACAGATGACTGACAAAAAAATAAAAGATCAAACACAAAGATCCTTTACTAGATACACGTTATAAAATGTACATTTACATATGTGTGACATTGTATACCATAGTAAATGGACTAATTATCCATTTACACCCAACAAATGGTTCCTGAGAACAAGGACGTCGGACCTTCATCTGCACCTCCTTAAGCCATGGTTGTGTGGGGATCCTCACCCAGGAAATTTTGCACAAAACAGATGTATTTTCAATTGTTTCCTACATTTTGCTGCGAAAGCCTGATGTAGTGCACTTCTTTAAGGCAGGGGTGTGTGAGAATCCTCACCCAGAAAATTTTGCACAACACAAAAGTCTTTTCCTGTAATCTGGCGTATTTTAGATAAATAAATCTAAAGACTATTATATTAATATTAATACTATAATTATATTAACAATTAACAATGCAATTGTTTCAATCATCACTCTGATACTAAAATCATTATTAAGTCTGTTCCTTAGTATCAAAAGTTTGAAATTTTGGTATTGTGATACAATACCACATTTGGGTGGTATCAAGAGTGGGTGTTTTATGTATGATGTCTATGCACACTAGCAAGAAACTGTTTCAGTTTTTCTGAATGGAGCAATCCTAATCTACTGTATAAGCACCAGCCCAGCAAGGAGATCCATAATTTTGGAGATAAGTTCCTCCTCTAAGTGGTGGTCATTTTTTTGGAGAATTTCATGTTATAGTTTCATGTCGTCAAGGTTACAAGAGCATATCATTCACATAACACACTGTAAACCCTATGCACCGCTGAAGTAGAGATGTCTCACTTAGCCTCAGAAGCAGCAGCCTTGCAGACTGGTGCTGTGAATCTGCATTAGCTCCAGAACCCAATGATTGCCAATAACAGTC
This sequence comes from Periophthalmodon schlosseri, assembly GCA_000787095.1. Taxonomy (NCBI): domain Eukaryota; kingdom Metazoa; phylum Chordata; class Actinopteri; order Gobiiformes; family Gobiidae; genus Periophthalmodon; species Periophthalmodon schlosseri. The sequence continues at coordinate 1,733 of KN476647.1, forward strand.
TCATTATGACTCCATGACGGTAGCTATCATCGCGCCCGCTCCAATCACTCAACATCGGCTAGCTCCCCCATTAGCGCTAATGCACTCCCAGATGAAGCTTTGAGGGGTAATCCCGCCACTAATGATAAACAACATTAAAATGAAAACCAAATCAATCCTCCAAACTTTCCCCAGCGCTGCCAAGGTAAACAGTCTCCTTTATTACGAGCACCAAACCGAAACGCGACAAATCAAACGCGGGCCGAGTAGCGTTCACAATCAAGCACACATGCATCAGGGGTGGTTGAGAATAAATTAATGAAAGAAGCAAAGGAAACGATCTATTCACAAGTGATGGATTCAAAACATGCGCCGCTGTTTACCTTCGCAATGCTTTTGTCGTTAGCAACTCTTGGAACATAAAAATGACTTGAGTGCCTGAACGCAACTCTAAATCTAAATTTTTACTCATCAGCAGTATTGGAATAGATTGTGTTGAGTTCAAAAGTTGGTTCGGTAAAATAGATGTGTTAGGACTTAGGCTCTAATATGAAAACTTTCTAGAAATGAAAATATTCAAAACAAAATTAGGTTTAACGTTAATTTTTTTCGCTATTTTGCTAACATACCATTTAAACTACAAAACTACTACAGAACTACTGTTCTTATTTGCCTGGAAAATCCAGAATGATATCTTTCTGTATTTTTTATAAAGAAGGATAGGCTATCAGTCAGGTCCCCACGCCCTTCGTCATGTCTTGAGTCCGACCTAAAGTGATTGTGCCATCTCAAATAGAGCATTTACAAACAAAATCACATTTCTCTCACCTCAGAGTTTAGTGCTTTGCTCATTGCTTTTTAGTCCCCTGTGATATTTTCTCCTATCCTTTTTCCTCGTATGAAGCCATATTTGTTTTGATATGGGTGGACCATGTGCGTCCCTGATTGGCTAATCCATCTGTCAATGACTCCCATCTGAACTTGGTGAGATTCACCGGTGACCAGACTCACATTTTCGTAGTATTGGAGAAGTGTGTATCTTCCAGGCAATGTTCTTATCCCTTTTCTTCTAAATTTTGAAAAATTATTTTGCAACTTAATATAAATTGTCAGCACGTTTTTGTCTTGGTAAAATGTTGTAATGATCCAATGACATAACCAACTGAAGTGAAATAATTTACTTAGTATTTAAAGATGCACTATGTAACTATTTTGGTGGATGGTCCGCTACCTGCTGATTTTACTGCTTTCCCTGGAATGTTCCAAAGTATGGCCTTAAACTTATCTGTCTCCATGGTGACAAACATCAGGTCAAGTTACAGGTCAGATCTATGAAGAGGCAAGCCTGCTCACAAAAAAGGATACAATTTTCAACATTTTCAATTTTCAATTTTTTCCCCCCACTAAAAAAACATGTAACTTAAGGCCATACTGTGGAACATTCTGGGCAAAACAACATCTCCACCCTCCACCAGAAAAGTTTCAAAATACGCCTTAGGGTTGTCAAAAGTGTTGAAAATCTGATAGTAATTGATACTAAAACTAAAACTGCAAAAAATCACAAAATTTGAGCTTTCCTGAAAAACTGTTTTAGTCAGTTTTGAGCTTTATCAAAACAAATATAAGACTTCATGCTAAGATAAAGAAAGTGCTATTATTTTGTACATGAAAATTACATTCTATTTCTAAATAAGGAGCCTTTAAAACATAAAACAAATATTCACTGTGGTATGGTAATCACTATAGAGATATAGAGATAGATTGAAATTCTAGTATTGTTACAACACTAGTACACAATACACCTTTAAAGATGTCAAATTCCATGTATTTATTTAATTGTGACAATTATTTAATGGTGACAACACGGATAACTAAATCATGCTTTTAAATATTACACTGGATTCTGTATTCATGTGAGTAGTGTAGAAACATGCACATAGTGACAGCAGTGTGTGGGGCTTCAATAGAAACAGGCTGTGTTTGTGTCTGGTTTGAAGAGCTACATTCTCACTACACTCGGCTCTGCTTTGTTGTTTAATGAAAGCTGCAGCTGAAGATTAGAGCGCTGTCTGTAGTCATAATGTATTCATACAAGCCACACACTTTTACACTGTGGTATGTACGGTCTGGTTGTAGTCCTTGTTAAGTCGTGGTTTAGTCATAGTTTAGTCCTTGTTAAGTCGTGGTTGAGTCTGGATTTTTTAAGTCCTGGTTCAGTCCTTAATAAGTCCTTGTTTAATACTGGTTTAGTCATATTTTAGTCCTTACTTAGACCTGATTTTAGTCCTTGTTTAGTCCTGATTTTAGCCCTAGTTTAGTCCTGATCTTCGCCCCGATTTTAGTCCTTGTTTATTACTCTTTGTTAAGTCTTGGTTTTAGTCCCTGTTAAGTACCAGTTTAGTCCTGATTTTAGCCCTATCTTAGTCCTGTCTTAGTCCTTTAGTCCATGTTTAGTTCAGATTTAGTCTTTGTTTAGTTCTTGTTAAGTCCCAGTTTAGTCCTAATTTTATCCCTTTTTCATCCTAGTTTAGCCTGAATTTCTCTCCTGGAGATCTCTCCTGGTTTATGTCCTGATTTTAGTCCTTGCTAAATCCAGATTCAAGTCCTTAGTTATGGGTTTGTTTTAAGATTATTGTTATTGTGATTTAGACCAATATAGTCCTATTTTAATCCTGGTTAAGCCTCAATTTCCCTCTATATGGTCATGATCCAATCTCGGTTTATACCTGATTTAGCCATGACATAATTCTGCTTTTGCTCTGGCATTATTTTTAAACTAGTCCTGATTTGACCATGACCTATTTCTTGAATGGTCAAGTCCAAAAAGTTCTGGTCAAATCCTGGTTTATTTCTGATTTAGTCCTAGTTTAGTCTTGGTTTAATTCTTGCTTAATGTGTTACCTGGGCGACTGTGATGGCACACTTCTTTGCCAGTTCCTCCTTGGCCTCCTCACTGGGATATGGGTTACTGAGGTGCGAGTAGAAATATTCATTCAGGATCTCTGTCGCCTGCTTATTGAAATTCCGTCTTTTTCGTCTGAAAATAAAAACAGAGGGAAGGAAAAAAAACATAATGAAATATATATTTTGAAGAGGGCAAGGCTACATCTCAGAAGGTTAGCTTCTTCAGGTGGTACTTACAAATTTTTCACATTTTAAGTTTTGTCCTTTAATCACACCAACTTTGATTTTGTAATATTTTTATCCTTATTTGTGAATTTCAGTTTTTCAGAATTTTTCAGAATTTCAAGTTATGAAAATGGTTTGTGGCTATACCCAATTTTTGTCCATGTAGTTGAGCTTAATTTGTTTTGCCCTAGTATAAGTATATTGTAAACGCAGCTCTTAGGGTAGAAAGGGGGCTGCTCTGTGCTGTCCGCTACGCGCCCTCGTATTACCCCCTAGGTCCTAAACATCCCTAAACTTGGAAGCCAATCGCCTCTGTATAGCACCTTTGTGCTATACAGGGGTGATAACATAAGAGAAATGTTATTGACCCACTGATTCTTAACTCAATCTTTTCTGTCAAAATCAACATACACACTTACATTAATATTCAAAGCAAATTACCCATCCTATACAGTACACATTTTTGTTGCTCCTGTCAGCAGAAGTTGACAGGTGAAGCTGACAGGTAGCAGATCTTCAGAGAGCACTCCTTAAGCTGGTGGGACCGTGGGTCTCTCCCTGGTCTGAACCTTAGAGCAGATTTGTACAAAACCCTGTGTGTACTGATATGTAAATGTGCACAGCGTGGGGCCAAAAACAGCAGAGGAGGCAAGTGTATTCATCAGCTCCTTAAGACAGTACTTCTCTTTCTTTCTCTCCCACTCTCTCCTTTCTGCCCCCCTCTGTCTTTCGCTCTCTATTTCTATCCTGCTCTCTTGTTCTCTCTTCTCACTCTTTTTTCTCTACCTCTCTCATCCTTCCTCTCTCCACCCCACTCTCTTCCTTGTCCTGCTCCCTCTCTCCTTCTCTCTCTCTCCTCCATCTTGTCTCTCCATCTCACTCTCCCAACCTAACACTCCTCCTGATTGCTCTCTCTCCTTCTTTACACCCTCTCCCTCCCTTCCTCGCCCTCCATTTCTTTCTCTCTCTCCTCCTCCCACTCTGTAAAAGGGACAGCTTTTTATTGCTCTCTCTCTCTATCTTCCCATCTCTCTCTCCTCTCCCTTTCTCTCTTCCTCACTCTGCCTCCCTTACACTCCTCTTGCTTGCTCTCTCTCCTTCCTTCTCTCCCTCTTACACTATTGCTTTCTCTCAGCCCTTCTCTCTTCCCTGCACCACTTCCTTTTATTGCGCCCCCTCTCCCCTCTCCATCTCCCCACTCCTTTTTTCTTTCTCTGTCTGTCCTCTCTCTCCCACTTGTTTTGCCCCCCCACTGTCTATTCATCTCGCTCTCTCACTCCTCTTGCACCCCCCCATCGCTCACTCCCTCTCCCCTCTTTTCACTCCTTCTCCCTCTCACTCCATTGCTTTCTCTCTGTCTCCTTCTCTCCTCCCTTCCCCACTCTGTCCCTCTCACCCCTCTTTCTCGCTCTCCTTTTCTCCCTCCCACCCTTCCTCTCTCTCATTACAGCAGAACAGATAGGGGGCTTTGTACGGCAGCACACGCCTCATTTAAATGTTATGCCTTCCACTCGGAGTGAGATTTATCCTTGAGAGAAATGTATGCTAATCCGCGGCTAGCATCAAAAAGAACAACCCATTACATTAAAGAAGAGGAAGAGACACAGGAAGCTCCCATTGGACTCTGTTTCTGAAGAAGTCTGACTCTATAACCAAAGCTACCCTAGTCCTCTTTTAGACCTGGTTAAATCTTAGTTTAATCCTTATTTAGATGAAATGTGAGCCAGATTTTTATGTTTATTTGTACAGCAACAGCACACACATTAACATTTAACAGGGGGTATTACATTTTGTATTAACGCATAACATAATCTATTTAGATGCCATGTTAACTTTTATTGTTTTAAAAATGCTATATTTGCCTACAATGTTTCATTTGCCTCCAACCTACCCCCTCTTTAACCAACACAAGTCAAAGGAAAGATGCTGGTGCCAGGTTATAGCAGTGAAATAGTGAAATCGGGGTGAGGAGTGGGGGACAGACATTCAGCCAATAGTCAGAGCCAGTATTTTGTTGTGGTTTGCCCTTATTCAACCTTGGTTTAGCTTGGTTTGGGCTATAGAACAAAAAAATCTATTGTAATTTTGTTCTCCTCATTGATTGATCACAAATTTTTCAATATTTATTTCTCTAAAGAAGACGTATTGCGCTTGTGTCTGACATAGAAATATTCTATGACACCCATGGATCATTATGTTATAATTTGCACATTTTAAATCACAATGTTCATCTAAAACGACTTAATAAAAGAAACAAGTCTGCAGTTGAAAACTGCAGTGCTCATTGGGAGTAAACGTCATCACAACAAAGAGCCTTGGAGCTGTCAGCCCCTCCCCCTTTGTATCAAAATGACTACGCGACACTGCAAAATCCTATGCATATCATCGATTAAGAAAATAAAACTGACGAACGAGGTAAGTACAGAGCAGTGGATGTATGCCGGTGGCGGTGAAAACGGGGATTGATCGGCAATATGGCGTCTTGAAAATAAGCGATTAAAGATTGCTCAAACATGCACCGATCACTCCAGAAACAACTGAGGGCCCCTTTGCAGAGGGTAAATGCAAAGGGGAAACAATTACAATATGGTTAAAAGCTCTGAAACGTCGATTCTGCATAATAGATCTGCCTTAACATAGACTTAATGGGTGCTTAATGGGTGATTTCTAACACACAAGTCAGAGGATTGGCTGTTGACTGTTCGTAATTCCTGAATTTCAATCTCAATTAAAATTTGATTAATTGCACAGCCCTACATGGTTATATCATGTATTTTTGTTCCTTGTTTCATGACTTTTAAGTTTTCAAAGTACATAGGAAGTTCTTATGGACAAATACTGTTGTGTTTTATATATATAGAAATGACACCATGTACACATTAACTATAGCGCAGTGACACATTACAGAGCAGCGTGTGTCAGAGCATGTTTACAGCAGCGACCTCCTGTAGCAGTCATTCATATGGTGATCAGCGGACATGTTGGTACCCCAAGAAGTTATTTACTACACAGCATGAATGAAGTGTGCGTGACGGGAATGGGGATTACAACAACACAGGACAGATATAGGGTCCAATTCAAACTACAGAAAAAAAAGTCTCTATTACTGCTTGAAGATAGTGATATTAGTGAGCGATATTAGCAAGCGATATTAACGAGCGATATTAGCGAGCGATATTAGCAAGTGACATTAGTGGTCATAAGAAGGGATCTTACTGTGAGATGGGTACACATTTTAATATTCTTAGTAAATTGTGGTTAAAAAACAACATACACATTTATTGTACATTATCATATATATTGAAACCAGCAGCTGCAACCGTTTTTCTTTAATAAATAATAATGCATTTGTTTTATATAGCGCTTTTCCAGTTTTACACTTTACAATTTTGTGCATTATTCATTCTCTTCAAACTCAATGACAGTAAGCTACTTCTTCTGACCACTACCAACACTCATGCATACATCACATCCAAACTGGAAGTGTCAAGAACCTTGTATTCGCAGCGGTCTCCCATCCAAGTACTAACCAGGCCCAACCCTGCTTAGCTTCCGAGATCTGACATGATCACTTGGCACTGACAAGGTAATATGTTTTTATTACAACTATTGTGCTGGAACTTTATTATCTGTGTTTATTATGTGTTATTTATTCATGTTATTTGAAGTATTATTTATTGATGTGTTATTTATTTATTTATTATTTTTGTGACTATATACTTTTTTTGTTGAAAAGATGCCATGGCACAACATCCACTAAACTAAAGCATTATCAGTCTGTGTGAGTTTTAACTAAAAATTGAAGCACACCTGGCAATCCATCAAAGGGCAGTAATTAAAATCAAAAAATCTTTTAAATTTATGCATATTTTATTGCGCAATTCACCAACAGTACGCCATATTTATAGGCCACTCACAACGCTGAGGGCTCCTCTCCCCTGCTTCATAACTCCTTCACACTGTGCTGTGCAAGCGCTACAAGTCCCTCTGGCCCGTAAAAACATATACAGAAAATCATTCATTCCAAATGCCACTGCCTCTCTGAATTCCACCAGATGAGCTCAGGCCACATAGCTGTTGTCTTTTATTGTGATGTGTTTTAAATGTGTCTTCTGTATGACCTTGTCAAAGGAAAAATTAAGCTTATCTTATCTCATCTTTCCCTCATGAGTCTGTTGGAGTTCATCTATCCCTTGTGCTGCTATGTTGACACTAGGTCCCTCACTCTCTTGCCTCTGATGGAGTCCACATACCTGGCGTCGAGAAAGCGTGAGCGCAGGATCATGACGGCCTCACACGTGCTCTGCTTGAGCTGCATCTGGATGGAGCTGAACTTCCTGTGGATGATGCCGACCATGCGCTCAATCTCTTTAGGAGAGATGGGACGTGTGCGAGACTGCTCCCTCAGAAGGTTCATCACGTGGGTGGTGAACTCGTTACATGCCTATGGAAAAAAGAACAACACAAAATATGTCATAAGTAAAACAAGTCAATGTTACTTTATTATAGTTAATCCAAATAATTTGCTTAGTCTTCCGGGCTACTCTGCATTATAAAGGCCTTTTAAAGTACTTTAGGACACCATTGTTTTGCAACTTAAAAATACTTTCTTTAAGCAGTGGGGTTGTGCAAAAAATTTATACCCAGATATCAATACAAAAAAATTTGAATTGTGACTAGATACTGTGGTATCAAGCTTTTTTCTTGTTAGCAAATTTGAGTTTGAAATTGTATCTAGCAAGACATATTTTGTAGCAAAGAAAATCTGAACTCTAGTGAGTCCAATGAGTCATTTATGGAAAAGGTGGGCACATATTCATGACACCAACACTCTATTTATTTATCTCTACTGTTGCGTCCCCCCTTTTACTTTGACAAGCACCTAACTACAAACCTCTGTCTTGCATCCCATATTTCCCTCATTTTTGTATATCCACTTAATGTTCCTTTCTCTCTTGTGAATATGCACTTCATGTTGTAAATGTTGATGTTTGTAAATCATAATATATAAAAAAAAAAATCTTCTAAAATGTTTTTTAGTATACTATTTGACAACCCTAATATGGACCAAAGTGAAAAGTAGACAACTTTCTGCCGAACACGAATATGCCTGTTGTGAATAATGTCAACCATTTTGTTTCATATTGTTATTTATAGTGACATACTTGTTTGCTGCTCACCTGCTCGTACTTCTCCAGCTCTGTGTGGTAGATCTGTCTGATTTGTGACAGCTTGGCCCTGTAGTCCGAGTGCTCCGCTGAGTTATCCGCTCCGGGACCCCCACCAGA
>KN476648.1:350-12480 GCA_000787095.1 Periophthalmodon schlosseri
CTGTTGTGGTGAAGAAGGAGCTGAGCCGAAAGGCAAAGCTCTCGATTTACCGGTCAGTCTACGTTCTGACCCTCACCTATGGTCATGAGCTTTGGGTAATGACCGAAAGGACAAGATCGCGGATACAAGTGGCCGAAATGGGTTTCCTCTGCAAAGTGGCTGGGTGCTCCCTTAGAGACAGGGGGAGGAGCTCAGTCCCAAGGGGGGAGCTCAGAGTAGAGCCGCTGCTCCTCCACGTCGAGAGGAGTCAGCTGAGGTGGCTCGGGCATTTGTTCAGGATGCCCCCTGGACACCTCCCTAGGGAGATGTTCTGAGCATGTCCCACCGGGAGGAGGCCCCGGGGAAGACCCAGGACACGCTGACATTTTTTTGGTGCTAAAAAAGTACACAAATGCATCGAAACATAATTATTATTTTTAAATGTTATTTGATTCAATCATAGGCTTAATAAATAGGACAATATTGTGTTAAATAGATATGAAGAGTGGAGAGGACATTCAAGAGAGAGATAAAGCCAGGACTGGACCTCATCAGGCTGCAATCAGAGCAGATTCTCATAATGTAGGTGAAATTAAAATAAATATGTTTTATTAATACTGAGACTGTAAATGTATTACTAACACTGAAGTGATAAATCCTCACTCGATCTTGCCCTTTTACAGCCAGGCCCTTTTGTCCAATGAAATGTCTCTATGTAATATGTGCATCTGTTGCAGTCATATACATTATATATAAGATGAGCCTCCTATGGCCTATGCACTCAGACCAAAGTGCATTATGGGAAAGTGGGCACTCTTTTGGTATGTTAATCTCACCTTGGCTGTGGAGGTTAGCACATGCCTGGGAGCTAGCTTCTGGTCAACCCTGTTTATTTACCAACATAAAGCTCTCCATCTCCAGTATGAAATCACAATATACTCTGACCTATAGAGAAATATTATCAAGATGGACACACAGGAACTGCAAACCAAGAAGTAAGAATGAGGAATGATTATTTTTATGAATAAAAATAACCTAGAAAATAACATAATTTCAGGAAATGAGGCCGTCCAGATGTACAAAAGGTCTGGAGGAAAATTAGGTTATGAAAAACACCTCACCCTAAACGTAATAATCGTCATTATAGATTCTGGGCCACATCAAGTCTTCAGCAGCGTTGGTCGTATTTATGGCATGAGTAATGTGCCCATGTTATTAACCCAAATGAATGTGAGAGGCTCATTTTATATGATTGGCATCGTACGTGCCACAGAAATATGGGAATAGCTCTCAAGACATTATTGCACATTGATTATTTTAATTAGTCAGTGTATGGGCCAAATTGGAGAAGATGTTGATTTTGTATTCAAATTAATTAGGGCTTTGTTTAAAATTAATATAAAAATAAATTGACCTAATTTGGAAAAGAAGGGCAAAAGTGCCGACAGAGGTGAGACTGTGTGCTGACTTTGAAACTAAAGAGGTGAATGGAGTTTAACAAAGAAATGACTCAAGCCTTTAAACAACAGTCCTGTTACTATATGCCCTAATCAACCTGCATCACTGTTACATATATGATAAGAATGTGCACTCTATAACTTTTAACAAAGCCCCGCTATCTGCTCGTCTTTGGGTTAGAGTTAGGAACTTAGAAACTAGAATGTTCCACTGTTAAGCATTTATCATATCCATGGGGACAAAAACAGCTGACAACACTGAGGTCAAGCCATAGTCTGTATAAGTGGAGTAAGTGAGTGTGACGTCACCCACAGGGTTCAGTTCTAAATGAAGCTCATCGAGACTAGAGCAGTTATAGGGGTCAATTTGAAGCTGAGTTGCATATTAGGAATTCCGACCGCGGGTATCATAGCGAGTAAAGAGTCAATCTGGATTGAGGCTGATGAAGGTAACGCCCCTTCCCACCCGCACTGTTGGTTTAGCAGTGGGCGGGCACTTGGCAACGCTGTCAATAAAACCTCTTGCCAACGCTAGCGGGAGCAACCTCAGGGAAAGGAAGGCGCCTATTTGTCTGTTATTAATGTTCATATCTTGATTTATGGACACGATAGTGAAATAAAACCACCAGAATCATGTAGAGCGGGTTAATATGAAATTTTAAGACCAAATTGACAAGCCGAAAATAGCAGTTACGGAGAGAGACCACAGTTTTTCAATGTAAAGTGAATTGGAGCCAGAGTCGATGGAGCAGGAAGCGCGCCCATGACCACTTCCTATATGGAACGCGGCGGCTAGCAGGTTAGCTATGTCCATTTATATATACAGTCTATGGGTCAAGCTAAGTGACAAGTCTGATGTGTGGAGAAGCAAGCCCGCTCAGAGTAAGAATTAATGATTTTCAGGTATTTTTTACTTGTGTGTGGCAGTGGAGCAGCTTCACTGGACACATTATAAACTATTGTGTTGTGTTCCATGTGGATTTTTCCACTGCTGATAATAAAGACCTTAATGTCATATACATGCAGTTTTGGCACCACTCCACTCTGCAGAATACTTCACGTTTTCATCTTTGGCTCATGATATATATGCAGTGTGCCTCTTCCCCTCTTACCCCATTCCGTTATCCAAAAAACTGCTCAATATATAGGCCCAACCTGTAAAAACAGCATTACGTGTCTCAGAGATTCATGCTAGCTCGGCAGGGGGTAAATCTTGATCCCACCATGAAAATCCAAGCCAAGCAGAGAGTCTGTTCCGGTTCCACTGTTCTCTTTCTTTTGGGATAAGACGGAATGCCACATCAGAACTCGTGATGTAACTTGCTTTAGCCCTTACTAGCTCCCTTACACACTCGTACATAGCAGATCAAAACGCCTTAAAATCTCATCCCCCTAATGTACTTTTTGAGAAAATGTCAAAAAGACTCAGAAGTTAGGAGTTGGCAGAGGAAGTTAGCTGGGAATGTGTTCGGCTAAATGTGGAATCTCACTTCAATGTGTCCCCACTCCATAAAGTGTGTAGAGCAGCTAATGACACAGCATTAAAAAGACACCAGTCATTTTAGAAGTTTGACTCAAAACTATCATGTTATTCAAAATGTCAGTGACTATGGCTGTTTCAGATATTCATTTATTTAAATCTGTTTCCAATGGAGGATGTTTGGTTTGTTGCACTGTGATGATCTACAATAACAATGTGTTTAAGGAGACATTTTAGGCACATACAGACAGGAGGCCTGTTTTACATAAGTGGTACAGTCGTCAAAGGCAATGTATGGTACGAACCATAGATTAAAATGAAAAGTATCAAATGCAATAGTAATGAGTAATAGAAACAGTAAAGGGTTAAATGGGTTACTATCAAATCTGAATAAAACTTAAACATGCTCACTTACTTACACACCACATTCCTATAGGCACAGTGGGTGAAGTGTCTTGCCAGTGGAAACGACAACAATATGAACTGGAATTGAACTACCAACTTGTGTGTTTAGGGTGTAATGCTCTAACCACACATTCTTCATATTCAGGTATACAAAGTTTGGCCAATATGACATTCCACACCATATAACTTATTTATCTCCATGGAGACAAGCGAGTGCCATGACTAGATCAAGTTACAAATGAGATCTGTGGAGGGAGAACACCTTGCTTAGTAGAATGCATATGTATTTATTACCAAGAAAAACACATACAACTGAATAAATGTAGCATTTACAAGCTTAATGCCGTACTGTGGAACATTCCAGGCAAAGCAATTAGATCTCCATGGAGGTTCCCAAACACTACAAAGAGGTTTATTTTGGGCTTCCAATTTGATTTTTTTAAGAACTCCATACTGAAGTTATATAGTGTACCTTTAAACTGAAATCGTTTTGCCAAAGAACAGCATATATGTGTTCAAAATGACAGTTTCCGTTGTGAAACATTAAGACTTCCTCCTGACTCATTTTCTGAATCCCTGACACGGCCTTATCCCGAGTTGCTCTTTTGTTCCTCATCTGTCACAAAGTGCAGATAAAACCTTAATGTGTGTTCTTTCCATCTCACACCTCTATATCAGGCCATAACTCGTCTCCTCTCAAACTATTGTTTTTTTTGGCTTTGTTCTGCTAAACAAAATTAAAGTTTCAAGTTTCCTTCTCACCGTGCATGTTTCTTCCACCACGCCACCTGAACTGAAACATGTTTCCTCCATCACGCCACCAGGACTGAAGTGTGTTTCCTCCATCACGCCACCTGGACTGAAGCGTGTTTCCTCCATCACGCCACCTGGACTGAAGCGTGTTTCCTCCATCAAGCCACCTGGACTGAAGCGTGTTTCCTCCATCACGCCACCTGGACTGAAGCGTGTTTCCTCCATCACACCGTGTGGTCTGAAAGGTCTTTCCTTCATCACGCTACCTGGACTGAAGAGTGTTTCCGCCATCAGGGCGCATGGACTGAAGAGTGTTTCCTCCATCAGGGCGCGTGGACTGAAGAGTGTTTCCTCCATCATGCTGCGTGGACTGAAGAGTGTTTCCTCTATCACGCCGCATAGACTGAAGAGTGTTTCTTCCATCAGGGCGCGTGGACTGAAGCGTGTTTCCTCCATCACGTCATGCCGCGTGGACTGAAGAGTGTTTCCTCCATCATGCCGCGTGGACTTGAAGAGTGTTCTTCCATCAGGCTGCGTGGACTGAAGAGTGTTTCCTCCATTACGCCGCGTGGACTGAAGAGTGTTTCCTCCATCATGCCGCGTGGACTGAAGAGCGTTTCCTCTATCACGCCGCATAGACTGAAGAGTGTTTCCTCCATCATGTCATGCCGCGTGGACTGAAGAGTGTTTCTTCCATCAGGGCGCGTGGACTGAAGAGTGTTTCCTCCATTACGCCGCATGGACTGAAAAGTGTTTCCTTCATTATGCCGCGTGGACTGAAGAGTGTTTCCTCTATCATACCATGTGGATTGAAGAGTGTTTCCTCCATCACGTCATGCTGCGTGGACTGAAGCGTGTTTCCTCCATCACGTCATGCCATGTGGACTGAAGCATGTTTCCTTCATCACGCCGCATGGACTGAAGCGTGTTTCCTCCATCACACTGCGTGGATTAAAGCGTGTTTTCTGCATCACGTCATGCTGTGTGTACTGAAGCGTATTTCCTGCATCAGGCCGTGTGTACTGAAGCATGTTTCCTCCATCACGCTGTGTGGACAGAAGCATGTTTCCTCCATCACGTCATGCTGTGTGGACAGAAGCGTGTTTCCTCCATCACGTCATGCTTTGTGGACTGAAGCGTGTTTCCTCCATCACGTCATGCCGCGTGGACTGAAGAGTGTTTCCTCCATCACGCCATGGGGACTGAAGCGTGTTTCCTCCATCACACCCCAGCTCAAGTGATTGGGCTTGGAGTGTCACAAATCCGGCTCCATTTGCATAAATAAGTGTGTTCTCATGACCAAAACTCACAGTTTTGGGGCCAACAGCAGCTGCCACAAGAGGAACAGTGACTGCAGCTGCAAGAGCCATTGTCCAGTCAGTTTATTAAGATCAATGTAAGAAATTTCACATAGGATTTTTCTAATTACTATGATCAGCACTAACTGTAGCAGTAGTACAGGGGTAAAGGCCCTATTCATGTAAAACTGTGTAAACTGCTTGTGTCCTTGAGGATGTTATTGCTTTGACTGGAAGGTTCCACAGTATAGCATTACACTTTTATTTAATTATTGATGATTTTATTGCTCAAACACACCATTCTTACGGTGAGGGGCATGTCTTTCCAAAGATATGACTAGTAACTTAACCTGGTGTCGTCATCTTCTTGTTTCTATGGAGATAAGTTTAATGCCATACTGTGGAACAATCCAAGGAAAGTAGTAACATAATTGTATATGATGTGTTCAGTTCACCATGCAATGTATACAGCACTCAAAAATACGTTACATTGCATTATTCCTTTGCTCAGCACCTGCTAGTAATTTAGTCTTAGCCACAGCTGCCTTGGGGTAGACTGACAGAAGCAAGCCTGCCTATCTGTGCCATCAGCCCCTTCCGCCAGGATATATTTAGGTGCCATAACAATTGAAATTCCTTGTGTGTGATTCACGTGTGTAATACTCTGCGGTTCCTCTAGGGACAGTGAAGATGACGCAGTGAGGAGGTATGTATCTCGGCTTTAGTTTAACACTCAGGAGTCTTTAAATAGGCCCTCGTCAGGCTAACTCGTAATTGTTTGTTTCCGGGACTAAAGGCCTAACTAAGCATTTCTAAGTGAATTCAGTGAGTTAATTATGTGATGTTGGCAGCGCTCACAGATCTCTCACTTTGGAGAATCGTATTATTATGTTTGGCACCGGGGGACTTATGCATCACTTCCTTCAGCGGTGGATGGAACAGCTAATGGAGAGATTAACAATTCAATCTGGAAACTGGAAATAGAACTTCACTATTTATTATGGCTGCTTTAAATGAGTGTACTTTATGTTATATAGCAGCAATTGCAGTGAAAGTACTGGTCATTTTGGTAATAGAAAAAAAAAAAGCATACAACTGAATTAGTAGAAATATGTTTGATTAAAGCCACAGTATGTAACGTTTTAGTTAAAAATACACTGAAATAAAAGGATGATTTTGTTTTTCCCTTTCATTTTGGTTGTGTTTATTGCACTGAAAGCCATGCATCCTTACTGACTTTTATTTGACCTGGAGGAAGGCCTTGTCCTGCTTGTTTCCATGTAAATGTTTGACAATAATGTCCCACAGCATGGCATAAAACATCTATCTCAATGTTGAGAATGTTTTCAAGTTTAATTTGAACTTTTTACCTCTATGGAAACATGCACGTGTGGGCAGACAACTGAGGCCTGTGCTGTAGGTGTGCTGACCTGGTGCCCTGCGGCGCAGGCTGGTGAACTTTATAAGCGCTCCCTTGTATATTTGGCATTGTGCCGGACGACGCCTCGCCATCCCACGCCTCGCCGTCCCACGCCTCGCCATCCCACACCTCCAGAAAGTGGCCCACATAAAGCGGATTCCCAGCCGTCAAACCCGGGATCGTGTGCTCCTCCTATCCCATCAGAGCTATGTTCTCGTCTTCAGTTGGGCTGCTCATTGCTCTTTAGGATGGATGGTAACTCTCCATTCATGTTCTTAGGTGTCATCAGTGGTGCAGTGCTCTGCTTAATCTACAGTTTTGGTTCAGTTCATCCTTGCTTTTGCTTCTACATTTTGTTTTGCTCACTTTTACAGTTTACAGTTTCACTTGGTCCACGGTGGGAGCGCCTACTTTTGGTGGGAGTGCCTTCTTTTGGTGGGAGTGTCTACTTTTGGTGGGAGCGTCTACTTTTGGTGGGGGGGCCTTCTTTTGGTGGGAGCGTCTACTTTTGGTGGGAGTGTCTACTTTTGGTGGGAGCGCCTCCTTTTGGTGGGAGTGCCTCCTGTAGGTGGGAGCGCCTCCTTTAGGTGGGAGCGCCTACTTTTGGTTGGCGCTGTTTTGGAGCTCGGACCAGAAAGCGCTGAGCTCTGTGTGTCCAGCTGTATTTTATGAACTGTACCTGGTCTGACAGGAGGTAGACTTAGGCTGATAACCTTCTTTTAAAGAACCGAACGAGTGTGTGTGGGTGGATCCAGGTTTTATATATTGTATTTATCGTTAATTAAACAAAAACTGTTTTCTTTTATATGTAAAATAAAAATTATATAAATTAGATGGACCCTGGCTCTGATATACTTACCTGTGTGCCTTATACACAGGTTCTATTCCCCAAGGGAAGGGAAGGGAAGGGAAGGGAAGGCGAGTTTATGTGTAGAGCTCAAGTCAAAAAAAGCAGAATTAGAAAGACTTTAAGACATTAACTTCACAACACAAAAACATAAAATTGATTCATGAAAGGATAAAATCCTTTCATGAATCACAGGCACAGCTCAACTGAACTGTTTGAGCCTGGA
The DNA here is from genome assembly GCA_000787095.1 of Periophthalmodon schlosseri. Classification (NCBI taxonomy): domain Eukaryota; kingdom Metazoa; phylum Chordata; class Actinopteri; order Gobiiformes; family Gobiidae; genus Periophthalmodon; species Periophthalmodon schlosseri. The sequence goes on from KN476648.1 coordinate 8,216, forward strand.
TTTGAAAGAAAAAAAATCTACCAGCAATCTGTGTAGAGTTTCTTTTTTCTAGACCTGCTCATAACATTAGCATAGCATAGCATAGCATAGTACCATATAATACTACGCATTTTGAATTATCTATGTAACATTGTAAACTTGATGTCCTCTTGATTTATGAAGCTAAAGGCTCATTCGGGCCCTAGCATGATCTGTTTTTGTCAGCGCAGACGCCAGCTCAAAACTCAGAGGGATTTCCAAATATAGTCACAGGAAGTAGGAGCACGGCACACTCGATAAGGCCCTCATACTCTGAATAGGGAATTAAAATGTTCAGCTTAAGACAGGGCTGGGAATAGGACCCTGTATGGTAACTAAAAAACTACTGAAGTAATTAAAGTTGAAGCAAATGGAAATTATTGACCCATTTACACAATATGGCTCTGTAAGAACTGCTGTAAAATTGATAACATGGAAACAGCTATGCAAAAATAGGACTGGGAAAAAGGATTCAAAGACGTCTTTTTTGGAGAGTGACAAGTGAGATGCAAATCAAACTTGACTATCTGTCCATAGTTATTTTTGTATATGCAAATATGAGGCAGCCGAGGTACTTTTATTAAGCAGCTATGTGTGCTATATAATACTGAATTAATGGTGAAAGAAAATCAGTTTACAGAGACTATAAGAGTGTCCATTTAAAGCCTGGAAAAATGAAGTGTTAGGAAGGGCATCTGACATAAACAAATCAATGATATATATTTTTTTTAATTTCTTTGAAAGTGTGAAAAAAGCAGACATACTACTACGACTAATATATTTTTTTAAAATAAAAAAAAAAAACACATTAACAACAAGCAATAAAAAACAGTCTTTCCAAAGATTATGGAGGAAAAGATATAAATACATAAATTATATATAAATTAAATATATTTTTCGCTCTAAAATGATATATTTTTCACCTTTGGCCAGAAACATAAAAAAAAAAAAAATCCATAATGTTCACAATATAATCTGGGGGTTTACAAGATAAATACAGATTAACGTCACAGCAGATCTGTTTCAGTCTGTTTCAGTGTGTTTCAGTAGGTTTCACCTAATGTGAAAGATGGTACTGATTTTAAACGTTTTTACAACAAATCTGAGATATAAACATTTTATGAGCAGGTCTTTATAACATGGCACTACTCCCTGTCTTACTATCATTGGATTACACATAAAGGTGGAGGAGAGACAGCGCTCCTTGTTAAAAAATAACGAGCCCGTAATTTTTTACACAGTTTTGCCACTGATAGATCACAATGCACGTAGAGGGGATTACAATATTGATCCATTCTCTCCCAGATTCTGTTCCTTTACTTCACTACCACATTTAATGAAGTGAGACTTGTTGAGACTTTAATCCCTTCTGCTCTCACTTTACCTGCTGAAAGTCTGCTCCTCTTTTTATCGTTCTGATGAGAAGTAGAGCCGAGCATCGCTAAGCTGTTTAAGTGGAATAATATCTGGATAGAGCAAGTGTCACACTCAGTGAAAAGTGTCCCCTCGTCTTTCAAACTGTCACAACATTTGAGTTTGGAGAATGGCTTTTGTATGAAAATTATCTGAAGAAAGTACGGAAGTTTGGAAGTCCTGGGATTGATAAACATTTTAATGCGGAGCTAATAGGTTTTTAATGGGGTTTCTGTTGCCCTTGGGTTAGCAAAGCCACTCAGTCTTGCTAACTTTCAATGCTAGTGCAATAAAGTGTATGCAGCAGTGGTGAGCTGCTGCTAAAGCCTGTAAAATACTGTGTTTTTCAGACAGGAGTGCAGAGGTTTCTAACCACGTTTACATGTTTTATTCATCATTTACTTTTTACATTTTCTATGTGATGTTTGTAGGATAAGTTCTTTTTATTAGCATGTTGTTTATTGTTTATTTCCTTATTTTTACTTCAGTTAACCTGGTTCACACCAGACTGATCTGTGTAGCACATCATCAAACTGCAGGGCTCTCGCTGAAAGCATTCAGAGCCTTCAAATGAATACACCAATCTGATTGGTCGAAGCTTTTGAACAGTGGAACAAGCCGAAAACATTTGTGGATAGGAAGGATGTTTGTGCTTTTCTCTCATCTGGATCCAACCAAAGAGCTTCCCGCTGCTTGTTTTTTAAAATATATATATGAAATGTATGATTTTTATATGTTTGGATTTTCACAAAAATAGGCTGAAGTGCATCTGTCAGCGTTGCCATGTTTGTTTTGATTAATTTGGGCACTTCACTTTTGGCTTCTGCCCAAACCACAATGCTGCTCTGTGATTGGTCCAATGGGAACCTGGATGGAGTTTGAGAAAATTAATCTTGCTGCATAAAATTGTGGTCAAAGAAAAGTATTCTTTTTTCTCCATTCTGTTCTTTTATTATGTCAAGATGGCTGCCCCACATTAAACTGCTCTAAAGTCTGGACAGCGCTGTTTATAAGGCGTGCTAATAAAATGGAGAGCTTTGTATGACATGCCGTTTGCCATCCCATAACAGAGGGGCGCCCGGCGGGCACCTTTTGGCACTTAACGGATCGTGTTTACAGGGACCGGTGCAATTTATAGCCCCCGTCCCGGCACTGTTTGACAAGCTGTCCCCGCTTTGGGATAAATCTCTGTACTGGCGCTGGAGTGCCACTGTGCGGCCCCCGTACAAACATATTAATGTGCATGCAGAAAACTAGTGGAGATGTATGTGTGTGTGTCAGAGTAGGCTTTGGTCTGTGTGATGTGTGTGTGTATACGGTACAAACTGTGCGGCACTATGTTATTCAAATCGGCTATATGGTTGTGAGGGCAAGAGGTTACACTAGGCTAGGCTCGTTATCTGCTTTGATTACTGGTTGTTAAGGAGGGAGTGGGGCTTTTACACAATCTGATATTAGGACATTTGGGTTGGAAAGATAAATCAATAGTAAGCACTTTTTAAAATGTTATTTTGCTTCAACAGTTTCAATGAATGAATCCCTGAATGAAAACATATGAATATGAAGCACAAGTATCAGATCCACAGCCATTCTAGTCACACGTACTAACTCCACTGCAACTGAAATCCAACAGAACTCTATAGAAAATGGGATGAAATGATTCCACTTTAAACAACTGTCAAACCTGTTCACTTGAAGCTGATAACCTCAGAACTCTCTTCACATTATGTATCTTATGAATACTGGGACATATTTGGATTTTATGAATACTTGGACATATTTCCCTGCAGCACTGATAACAAAAGCAAACTCCAAAAACAATGAGGCGTTGAGGTGTCAAGAGGAAAACTGTCTCCTGATAAGGTAAAGTCGCTCTGGTTTATAAATATTAAACATCCTCCGGGTCTGTACAGATAAGAGCTGTGGAGAAGACGGACCTGAGCGTCAGTGTTGGCATTTTAACATTGGATTTGATATATCTGCCATTTTTATTGTAAGCAACATTAGCCTAAACAATTTTAAAGGTCCACTCTCTAACCTTTCTAGTGGAGGGTCAAGTTACCAATCAGATCTGTGGAAAGGTAACCCCGCTCATAGTGAGAACGCGTGTTTTAAAAGGTTTTTGAGCAAAAAAAAAAAAAAGTTGAATTGTAAAATAAACTAGTGTAATGTTCCATGGTGCAAAGAATCTAACACCGCAGAAAAACATCACTGGAGACGAGCAGGTAGCAGACCCTCCACCAGAAAAGTTACACACTGCATCTTTTAAAAAGTAAACAAAAAGGGCGTGGCCAACTCAACTCAGCTGGACTTGTACTTGTGAATACATCACACACTGAAGTGGCTGATTACATCTGAACTCTAATACTAGTGACTGAAATCTAAAAATCACAATTGTTTCAAACCCAATATGGTATAAAACACATACATGTAGGGTTCTCAAGCTGTGGCGCACGAGAGCTCGGTTCAAAAGAGATTATCTGATCAAGAAGGACTTTAAGGTTTGAGGTTTAGACAAAGTGTCTATTATAATCAATTTCCCAAGAGAATGCCCCTATTCTGTCCAAATATCTACTGCTCACATGACTGCAACAAAAAGAGCCATCAATGAAATGAGAAAAATCAGAATGCATGAAGTCACATCACGAAAGGAAAACTGAATATGTAATAATATCCATTGTTTGTTCTGAAATTGGCAGATTCTGAGCATTGTGCCATAAGCCCTCCAAACAAACACTGCACAATACACAGTGGAGAGCTGCACAAAGCTCTTACTCGAAATCATCTGAATAGGACAATGACCCACTTAGCACTGTTAAGCATTAGGGCCATGA
>KN476649.1:0-15169 GCA_000787095.1 Periophthalmodon schlosseri
TTGGTCATGGTGTCAATAATTGTGAATGCTTAATCAAGATGTTTCTTCTCAAAAACTGTTCAACTAAAATGAGATGTTGTCACATCCTTAACTTGTTTTCTGAAAGACAGTCATTGTAAACTTAGCTATTACACAGTATGTTTCATAGTGCTTTCAAAATATGGGGTGCTTTTGGATCTGTGTGTTTGTTCTATTCACAGTAGCACTATTTATTCCCCGGGGAGCTCAGAAGAACCCCAAAAAGAAAAGTTAGAGTTGGGATGCATTTTGTTGAAAGCGGTCACAGACTACAGAGCACCCTCAGCTTCTTTCATATCTCCAGCCTTACCTGTAGTTCCCAAGATGTAGCCTTTCATGTTCCTCTCGGGATATTTGCTTGCGGACCTGTGCCAGCCTCTCTTTCTGCAAGAACAAAATAATAAATAAACTAAAGTAGACCAATAATTATAGAACTAGGCCAGAAACTAGGCAAGCATATTATTTCAGTTTGCTAACAGCCAAAAGGTTATGGTTGTACTGAAAGCTTGTGTTACAGTGCTACTAGAAATGATCACAATTATTTGTAACACTTTTCATGATTCCTTGCTTTGCCTGGAATGTTCCACTATATGGCATTAAACAGAGGCAAGCATGTGACGACCACCAGGCAGAGATACAGGTCAAATCTGTATAGAGGCCACCTTCATTACAGTATGACTGCATATTTTTCAAGGTATTTTTGAGCCTGTAATGAAATAAATGCAACATAGATAAGTTTAATACCATACTGAGGAACATTCCAGGAAAAGAAATATGATCTCCATGGAAACAAGCTGGTAGCAGACACTGGACCAGAAAAGTTAGTGCAACTTGAAAGGATTTTTCTTCATCTGCTAATAAAACACTTATATCAACAACTTCATCACTTCATCACTTGTCTGACAAAGCAAAGGGGCGTTTAAGCTCTTCCAGTATATGCTTTAAGAGCTACAGCTGGTAATGCATTAAAGAAGGAGGTAGTTCATTTAAATATAGTGCTTGTGCTCCATCTTCTCTTACTCTCACTGATTACCGCTGGGATGATCAAAAGGCTAATCAGAGAGGGTGGGAGGTGAAGCACAAGGAGCTGCCACTTGTTCTTTCACACAAGGAAAAAATATATAATTAAATGTGGGAAGGAACAGCTTCTTAAATAGTTTAAAATAGACTAATCAGGAAAGACGTTATGAACCTTGCTATTATTGGTGGCTGTATAGTTTAAATTACCTGGCTAATATATTACACTACAACAGCTATGGACTTTGCCGTACCAGTTCCTCTCTCCTCCGCTCCAGCGTGTGGCGCTGTTTCTCCCAGTCAGAGGAGGAGGCTGACAGCTTCTTCATGGAGCCGTGTCCGTACAGCCGTCTCTGGGCTTCGGCCTTCTGCTGAGCCAGGTTTCGCTTTTTATCACTTGCTCTAAAAGAACAGACAGATAAATATTAAAAGAATCTTCATCCAGCCATTTTCTTCCACTTATCCGGAGGCGGGCCACAGGAGCAGCAGTCTAAGCACGCACTGCCAGACTTCCCACACCCCAGACACTTCCTCCAGCTGCTCCGATGGGACCCCAAGGCGTTCCCAGGCCAGCCGAGAGACGTAGTCCCTCCAGCATGTCCTGGGTCTCACCTGGTTAAAAGAATCTGTTAGAATAAATTATCAGAAGAACAAATGAATCTCCTCTGATTGGTTAATCCGCCTGTCAATCACAATCACTGGAAATCAGAGAGACATGATATGATTCCAGACCAACTTGTCTTTGTAAAGTATTGTCAAAGCGTGTGGTTTTGACTAGCCAAGCAACAGTAATGCATGGCGAAATTGTACCATCTACCTCCCATATCAAAGGTCAAGAATTATTACTAAATAAACAAAATAATCATAATTATTGGTGAAAAATATAGAAAACATGTAAAGGAATAGTGCTGTAATTAAACTCTTACAGGACCTGACACTCTCACAGTTAGTTAAACAACATTTTCTTGATGAACACATTTCTGTCCCACAAAATCAATATTGACAAAGAATGCAAACCAACTCACAATTTTGGGAAAGGCAACTATTTCTGAACAAGTGGCCCATTGCAGTTTGGGCGAAAGGGGCAATTCATTTTAGTCAATCGCTGGCCCTTTAAATTGGATATTGAGTGCTGTTGAGGGGCGGAGGTTTATCAATGTCCATGCCCGGCTGGCTCTGGATTGATTCTCCATTGATACAGTTGAACTTGTGAGTCCAATCCCTACCACTAAAAACTATACAGGCATTCCTATAGGGACACAAAGCCATTTCTGTACAAGAGGAAGAGAGTGAGGCGGGAACAAAGGCCTCATTCATATAAGTTGTTTTTGTAGTGGAAAAAGCCCCATGCTGCCTTTGAAGACCATTTATTTGCAACGAAATAATCAAATCTCCCCTTTTAATCTGTAGGAAAACAGCAAACATCAGCTAAGGAACTAATCATTTCAGTGGGAGATTGTTTGCGAAGACGACAGAGAGACTTTTTCAGCTAGCAGACGGCACTGTGCTGCATGCTTGGCCGAATAAGATCTATGGGGCATGGCGTAATTGATCCATGTGTGTTTCTCCATGTGTGCTTTGTAAAGTTGGGACTATATTTAGACCATGTAAGAGGAGGGACAACCGCAAAGAGCAATAGAATAAAAACAAGGAGAGTTCCCGGGGTCTGGTATGTGATGATCAATCAACAGGGAGGCCCACAGCAGCCAGGGGACATAGTATACAAGCATGGACAAAGCATATATGAAAAATACATTAGACACATGACCAGTAGCAGTGTGTACAGAGAAACAAAGTAAAAGGAACATCACAGAAAGCCCCATACAAAGCAGAGAAAACAATGTCAACTCTCCAAACATAAATAGCATAACTTTCAGGTAAAAAGTGAGCCATTCAAACAGAGGCTCTGATTGAAGAATGCACAAAGCGCGAGATAAGAGACAGGCCTTTGTACCTGCGCCATTATCCGCCTTTGTATTCAACGCAGCAACACCAGCGCACATTTACAAGGACAGTGTTCTGGCCCAAAAAAATAACCCAATTTCGTGTTCGTTTTTTTAACAGACAAAATTTTCACAAGAAGAAATTTCACGAAAGAAACTAAAGCAAGATAAAAGGTGAATTGCGTTGCGTCAAATTAATTCTGAAGTATTGAAGCTGGTTGAGAAAGCGAAAAATAATAGAATCGATTGGAATCTTTAAACATTCACGGCTTTTAAAATGAAACCCTCTGAGCTTTTCTTGTGTCTGAACTGGATTCTTAATGGGCTGCTGGTTGGGAACTACGTGCGTTCCTTGTACATGTTTATGCATCAGAGAAGGAGCACAGAGAGGACAATACCTGATGTTGAGGAGCTGGAGAGCGTTGAGCAGAACTCCCCTCTTCACGTCGTAATCAATCCTCTGATCAGTGCCAAAGCTCGGAGCTCGATTGATCTACCCGGATGAGAATGCAAGAAGACATTTTAGCGATATGTTAGTATTCTTTTGAGGGCAGCCTTTCAAGGGAAACAAAGTCAAGTATAAGTAAGGTATGTTTCTTGAGAATCTTTTTACAGCAATTCTTTTTCAATAGCCAGAGTTAACTGACTTTTTTGCAAACAGATTGTAGTAATAGCAGCAAGTGGTAGTTGTTGTTTTAGTAAAAGTAGTAGTAGTAGTAGTAGTAGTAGGAGGCCTTAGTCACATTTAAACAAATTGACCTTGGTTGATAATACAAATTAAGTGCATTACAAACATTTTTACCTCCATTTGTGCAATATATTGCTGAAGTAAATATAGACAATACACGATAATATTGAAACCAAACCATAAAGCAGAATTATCCCCCAAAAACTATTCTAAATGTACAATAGTATTTTAAAAAACATGTGCTGAAATAACAAAATAGTTTGATGAGTCATAAATGTTCATAATTCAACCTTCTACAGCTCAAATCGTATCATATTGTAAAGGAAATAACCAAAAATGTCAAAGAAAAAGTCCACATGATAAATACTGACCCCTAACTATTATTGTCAATATAGTAATTATGGTGACAGGCCTACATTTGGCACTTAAAAGCTTTTTTCATCAAGGAACCACTGACCCATTGAAACACACATATTCATATTCACATTGCAAGTGTGAGTGGCATGTCTTGCCCAAGGACACAATAAAAATATGCACTGGTGGAACCTGGGATGAAACTGCAGGCTTATGAGTCAGTGGGTGAACAACAAGGTTTTCTCTTAAAAATAAGAAACAGATACAGCAGTAGTAGGAGTGATAAGTGTATTAGTAAAGGTGATACCAGCAATAGTAAGCAGTGAGGAATTCATATGAACTGTGACTATTTTCATGTAAAAGTGTTGTCAATGTCAAGATGTTGACAGTTATATACATTTAAAGCAGGAGAGGACGTCTTTGAACCTGCTAAAGTTCGCATATTCCAGCATAGCGACCTCATCTACACCAGCAATCTCTTTATAAGTATCAGCAAATTACCCCTGCTCGGCTCAACTACCACATATACTCTCAACCACATTCAAAAAGAGTCAACTGAGTGGGTACAGAGTAAGCCACCTGTGATTTAAGGCACAAAAAGCATCTATCACCAAGGGAAAAATATCAGGAGCAGCCACTTCCAACTGGGTGCAAGGCATTCACATATCCATTATTACACATGACACAACAAATCAATTGTTCCTTTTTTTTCTTTGTTACCCTTCTCTCTCTCCTTCCCCAGGTGAGACTGAGATTGCGTGCTGACAACAAAAGGACCAGTAAATGTTGAGGGATTGTGAATGCACAGGTTATTCTAATATTTCCCTGACGACGTGACTTCAAATGCTAGAGCAACAGATGCCCATCCAAAGGCCGCCTCACACTGATCTACCTTGATGGCTGAGATAAGTCCGGTAATACCATTCAGATTATCCCGCCTCCTGCTCGCCTTTCATATAGGAACAATACGCAGTGTGGCTCTGGCATGTTACTGGATCTTAAACTGTTTTAAAAAAAGATGCACAGATTGCGTCAGTGTGAATGAATACACGCAGGGTTTACTGTTAGCACAAAGGTGTTATCAGATTAGCTATATAATCTAGGGATTGATGTGCACGGTATATGAATAAATGTCACGATAATCACTATATCGACTTATGGTAAATATATGAAAGCTGGAACAATATATTTTGGGGCGCAAAATTTATCATGTGTACAATGTATTTGTAAAAGTGGGGAGATTTGGGGTATTTTTATTGTAATATGATGAGATTTGAGCTGCAGAGGGTTGAAAAAGTAACTTCTGTGGCTAATTATTGCTTCATTCTGTTGTTTATTTTTTGCATCTTATCTCACTTAATGATACTGCCTATTTAAAAATGGTTTACAAGGATCATCTTGCATTATTCTTACTGTGTCAGTGGCATAAAGTAGTTTCAGTATTATCGTTTATCACAGTATATCTCTGTAGCAATATATCATGGTTCAAAATTTGTTATCGTGACAGGGCTGCCCATTATACAGATTTGTATAGGTTATTTTGGATGCTTAAGATGAATTATGGTTAATACAGAGTTATAGTTCAAAGTAAAATACAGTAAAATATATCCGCACTACGATGTAATATACTAATACTAACACAATGGGTATATCATTTTGAGTGATGGAGTTTTTTGTTACACTACTTATGAGCGTGCTTTAAAAATACTTCATGCTAAATGTGAAACGATAACAGATAAGCTGTCCTAAACTGTGTCAATATGCCTCTATGTGCTGACAAAGCTAGTTTTGTGTCTCCATGCGTTTTGCACATTCCTGTCCTGCTATCCTGTATCCAGTTGGATACAGTAGAGCGAAGGCACACACATACAGCATCACAGCCAATCATATGTCGCCAGTGTGTTTACGAAGCCAACTCTGGGCCAATGGGAACTTTTAACGTAATTTATAGATCTTATTGTCGGCCAATCAGAAATAGTGGTGAAAAGTAGTGAAAGCACAGTGAGAAAACCATCTATGCAAATGGAAAAGTGTTCCAAAAGGTTGCATGGGAACACTGCATCTTCAGATTCTAAACTACCATTACTAATCCCAACACAATAGCCCCCCCGTACTGTATTTTAGAGCAAGGACTCCACATACTAAAGACGGCATTTATTAACATCACAACCAAGCACCTGTACACCTGCGGACATGTTTTAACCAGGGACTGAAGTTAATAATCACATAACAACACCTAATGTAATTTCTTGAGACCGTAATCTATTCAAGTATATATTTAGGAAATAAATAGCGCAGAAGAAAACATCCCTTTACAAGTGCTATGTATCTGTTTGCGAATTACTGTGTTCTGGCACCAGGTGACCAGCCAGCACAGGAGAGAGGAATCACCAGTGCACAATCTATAACATAAGGTGACTGTATGTGGCCACTGCTTTGTGTGCATCCGGCAATGTGTGCGTTTTTGTCCACGGCGTCCATTTATCAGAAGGAGCTGGAGTGAGGTGATAAATGTCCACAAGAGCAAGGAGAAAAACACACGGATCTCTCACCGCTCTTTCACTCACGCCATTGAAACGCACAATACATCCCTGTGTGCTAGACGGGGGACTTCAACCTATACCTTACCGTCTGAAAAAGGGCCTACAAAGGAACAGAGGCGAAAGGTCTGTTTTCATTTAGAGCGCTCCCTGGTTTTGACAGCGCCGATGGAGAGAGTGGCTTCAGAGAGCAGCAGTAGTCTATAGGTAACAGCGTGAGCAGCAGTGAACCGGGCGGCACTTGTCTCGTTACTTGTCTTCATTTCTTGGTTTGATTTGCAGGTCCGGCTGTCATGGGGCAGGACTGTCTCTCTTTCATTTCACACTCCACATTGAATTTGTGGCTCTACCCCAAATGTTGTCGAGCACAGCATCCCAGTTTTGTGGTCACTTCTAACACTTCCAAGAGACCAGTTAAGGACAGTGATAAAACAAATTCATGGAATATCAAGACAGCAGAACTAATCGAATTCATGTAATACAGATTTCTCATTTTGCGTTTTGGTAGCAACTAACTCCTTTACGTCAAGATAAAATATGTATCCTGATTTTAGATTTAGGCTATATTAAATATTATCTTTACAGAAAAAAATGACTTAATATCATCAAGTGCGGAAAGGTCCTCCCAAAAATGTCAAAACAAGAAGAAATGATTTGCCCGAAACTCATGATTATCTGTGCTTTAATGTCAATCTGAATACTGATAGTTTTATCATCATTTTTATAGTGCCTCGACTCCCTCCTAACCCCTCCCATAATCCTTTGCTGTCTGTCTTGTGTTCACCTCTTTCAGGAAGTTAGACCTGGCTGATCCTAATGAACCCCTACAGGCTCCAAAAACCTTGATTTCCTAAAGTAAAGGAAGCCCTCTGTCACCCCAAGGCACATTCACTAAAAACATTCAGATGAAAAGACAGCGAAGTTTGTACTTTTTCACAACTACAGCTATCAATGAGGCTTAACAATCACACAGTAAAACGGTGGTATAAATGTGACGAAATTAAGAATCCGAATAATTTTTCACTTTATCATGTTGGGATCACTCATTTAACCGTGGCCAGATGATCAGAAGTGTGGCTGCAAGCTATTCGGTACATGGGGTTTTATTTGTTACAGATGAGAGTGAGCGGCAAAAGTTGATGTCAAACTGCTATTTTTTAAGCATTATTTAAAACTGATTTGCCACATCATAACAAAAACACATGCAGCAGTAATGAAAAAATATTTATCAAACACAGTCATTGATGGTTTTCCGGTTCTAGAATGATGTCATACTTTCAGATGGGGGTCAGAGACAGTTTTCCATTTTGATTTGAATGGTTTTTATTCTGCACTCTTCTCTTTGAATGTAAATTTTATGACGATTATTTATGTTCTGATTTGTTTGTATTGTGATTTTAGTGTCTTTCTTATTCAGTAAAGCACTTTGAATTACTTTGTGTATGAATTGTGCTATACAAATAAACTCGCCTTGCTGTGCCTTGATAACAAAATTATGTTGAACTTGATGTTTGCAACTGGACCTCAGAACTCGCTATATTACGAAATCCACATTTTAACAATATTGATTTTAGCTGTCCCTCATCTGTATCAAATATTATTAGCCTAAATAATGATGAGATGTGATGTTATCTGAAACCCAGCAATACAGGTATTACTTCACCCAGTTCACCAGATATTTGTCATTCTATCTTCAAGGCACTCAAAGAGCTTTACATAAGGGAACCACTCACATTCATACACCAGTGTACACAGACACTGGGGGCAAGGTATGTTAAGTGGACACACCAACAACATTCATCTGACCACTCAACCAATGATGTTTATGTCGAGAGCGGGATTCGAACTGCCAACCTTAATATCAGTGGACTAACACTCTACCACTTGAACCACTGTCACCCCATTTGACTTAATGAAAACTGTGTAAGGCCATTTCAATTATTCAGTTCAAGTTTATTCAAACCAAATGTCCTTATAATTCCACGCTGTGCTTGTCTCTGCCCCCTCACTGTCACCCTAGCCCCAGCATCACAGCTCTACTGCCATGGCTCAACACCAATCAGCTGCTTTCTTTCACCAACAAATTGCTTTACCCCATCGACATCTTTTCTGTGTCTGCGATCCTCGTCAGACCAGCGCAAGGGCCAGTCGGTGATTAATCGCTTCAGAAAAAAGCAGCCGCTCTTATTATTCCTGGCAGAGTGTAAACAACCACTGCTTTGACAGGGCTCCCCCACTTCTGCCCCGCACACAAGGGTATCAGCATAGTTCAACTGCTGTCAGAATGGACTGTTTGTTGCCACACAATGAGGGAATGAGAGAGGGAGGGAGAGAAGGAGAGGAGAGGAGGAGGAGGAGGAGGAAGAGAGAGAGGAGTAGCCCATGCAGCGACAGAAAGACAGACAGCTGGCCGCCCGGTTAAGTCGCGCTCTTGTTTCAGCCGTCTTATCAATCACTGTTTTGTTCTTTGGCCTGGGTTTTACTGGTCCCGGCGCACACAGGGAAACTCTAGCTGAGCAGGTTGAGCCACCAGTAAAAGTCCTGGGAGTTAGAGAGGGCAGAGATTAGCATTAGCCACTAGTCCAGTTGACCTGCCTGAAGATAAAGTGGCTAGACTGTTTTATGTGTTTCAGATATAATAGGTATACTCTTTTGGTACAGTTGTTTGTGGCATTTTGTTCAACTAACTGAATTTACTTTTATTTGGGAAAACAGTGTAATTTTTTTTACTTTATAATAAACTAGGAGGTAGTGCAACAGATTGTGGAGCTAACAATATATTTTGTAAGCAGCAGTAGTTATATTTGTCATCGCCATATTTTCAGACTTGTACTTTTAGAAAAAAAGTATTAAGTGACTGAAAGGGTGTTGTTTGTGTCAATGTAGTGTAAATATGTGCAATAAGTAGTAGTATTCATTGTTATAGGAGTAACACTAGCAGAATCTAGCAGTAGAATTAGTAGTAAATACGCAATAACCACAAAGTATGTCTGTCTTCTGCTCAAAGTAAAAAGACTACATTCTCATTCCCATCAAACATTAATTTTGAAGTACTGGATTAATTCATTTTTTGAATATTTTTTCATAGTAATTTGCCCATCTCAAGAGAGTACAATAAGTCTTCCCTGCAGGCGGCTCGGCTAGTAAACAATGTTTGATATTTTATTGAGGAGAGACAAAGGCATGACCTTTATGGCAAAGGTGGAAACTATAGAGCAAGTATATGCAAATAAGATTCAAATATTGGAGTCAGAATACTGCTTTTTGCTGAGAAAAATGCATCCTTAGGCTGTTCACAAACATGGATGAAAAATATATGGTATTTTCAATAAGCTGTATACTCACACACACATAGTATATGCCAGTCCCAAAATCATATATGTGAACATAGGCCTGCTCCCTCCACTGCTGCCATACGCGCCTGATGATAAATGACTAAATGTTGGGGTGCGTTTTCAACTGCCCCACATACGAGGCCTGTGCGCACCTAATTTGATACTTATTCCATGAAATAGTCATGTTGGGGGAAAATGGATGTGGATAGAGACAGACAGTGCCATACATCATTCTAATTATTCTTTAATAAACCTCTTACCATGCCCAAAAAGGCAACTCCCAGCTAACTCCTGCCACCTAGGGTTCAAATGCGGAAAAACATCCCCTCCAAGACAGAAAAAATTTGAGCGATTTCAACAATGAGGCAAAGATTAATTAAAAGTGATGGTTTAGTATAGGAAAGAAATGTACTTGAGATTTTTACAGTATAAAATAATGAATACGATATACATGCTTAGATCGGTTCAGCTGCAGGAGACTTTGTTAGGGATGCTTTTTTGCAGCATACATTTTCCCTTAGCATGGACATGCATATTGTAAAAAAAATACAACACGCAGATACTAATTAAAAATAACTAACATAAAAACTATTTAGCATCAATATTGAAAGAACAAATATATGGGGCAAAATATGCCCCTTCCCTGAATACTTTTACAATGATCTTCATCAGTGGTGGACCATAACAAAGTAAAAGTAGTAAAGTACTGTACTTAAGTACAGAATTTAGGTATCTGTACTTTACTTGAGTACATTTTTAAGTGAATACTTTTTACTTTTACTTCACTACATTTGAGAGCAGGTATCTATACTTTTTACTCCAGTACATTTTTGAACTGGACTGAAAAGTAAAAGTATTTTGTATTATTGTTTGAGACCTCCTTAAAATGCTGAGGAGTTTATTTTTAACATGTTCATAATTTGAGCAAACAAAAATATACAAAAAAAAAAGCAGGTAGGAAATTGTTCAATTGTTTCTGTTGAACAAAATTCAGCACAACTCTTTACTAAAATCATTACATCTAAAGCTTCATTAGATCTCAAAATCTGAGCGAAATAATTTTACTTTTTACTCTTTAAGTACATTTTTAAACGGGTACTTTAATACTAAAATTACGGTATGAAAATCAAAAGTTTTTAGTATGGAGACTCTTAGTATCAGGTTTGAAATTACTAAGAAAAATTATAAAACAAAATCTTGATTAAACTTGATTCCACAAAAAATTTTTTAGATAAAAAGTGCCGCCATGCCAATGTGGTAGAACTGAAGTGAAGAAGACGAGGGATGACAAACCAGCAAACAGGAGGTGAAAGATCGGTCTGTAGCTTCTTGGTCTGCTGTTGTAAATGTCCAGACAAACACTAACAAACTGTGCCACCATTGACCTACACCAGACCAGAGCATGCCCGCCTCATTAGCTACCAGGCACTGTGCACACTGCAACACACTTCAAACAATACAAGCCAAGTCAGTTATAATAGCCTTAAAGACATTTTTAAGGCAGCCATATCATCTTAATCATCATCTGAACAATAAAAAGTCATTTATACAGCCTTTTAAATTGCCATCATGAAATCTTTGTGCATAATGTACTAATCCATTATTTCTAGACACTTAATTTTAGTGATCATAGTGGTAATTTTAAGGAGAACAACTGTGTTCCTTGGTAGGTTGAGCACTATGGCACCATTAAGGGATAATCAAAGATGGAAAAAAGGCTAAAAAAAAAGTCAAAATCACATTAGTTTAGAAATAACTGTGGTCACTACAACATGTGTTTCTTATGGCAGGGGGACAGCAAAGAAACAAAGCATTCATATAGTGTCGCCTGCCTCCAATTCAGCCCAGGAAAACCACATGAAAACAATACATTCTCTGTGTGGTGTTCAATTTCAGCTTGTTAGAGTCGGAGAAATGAAAGGGTTTTTGTATTTATGTTCTCGTTTGTCCTGCTCCATCACCACCAAACATTGAGGTTTTCTTTTTCATTCTTCTCACTCCATTTGATGTGATTTGTCAAGCTGGCTCATATATAGGCTGGGAGAGAAGGGAGGTACAGGTGTCGTAATGACGATATCTTACCATGATCCAACTCTGAACTATGTTTTAAAAAGCAAACATGATTTTGGACTTTATAATTCACAAATACTTCATTTAATTGCATTACTTCCTAAGTTGAGGTGTGCTGCTTTGCTTGTTCTTCTGGAAAACAAAGAACCTAATAATAAATAGGTTATATTATGGTGAAGTCTGTATGCACACACTGTAAATCTTATGCTTATGAAGGCACAATGCAATACAACACAAAACTCATAAATATAGAAGGGGTGGCTTTGATTTAGGGTCAATTTAAATGGTCTAAATAGGATTATACTTTGAGAAAGTATATAAGTCAATGTCAAGTTGCAATATAGCTTTGAAATACAATGTGTACATGTGATGTGAGGAGCATGGCTGAATGAAACGCCTTTGCCTATACAAGACACAGATGCCGTCTGGCCAACTTTAATGAAAGTGAAGGTCTCGAGTTACAGCATGAGAGTACGTGTGTGGGAGTGTGTGCTCCCCAAATGTAGCTCTGATGTTTTGAATGTCAATAGGAGCCAAAACTTGTGTTGAAAACCCAGATGAATTAAGATAAGGATCACACAAAAGCCTGTCTCTTTGCACCTACTCCTCTTTCCTTACTTTAGGCGAGGTACAATGGGCCCGCTTGATACCTGCTGGAGTTTAGGAAGCATCACTCTTGCCTTCTCTGTTTTCACCCAAGAGGAAAGCTATTTAGCAGGTGTGCGCTGGTCCTTCCAGGTATTTGCATTATCATTGTGTCTTGCTTTGAAATTCAAAAAATGATCTGTTAAAGTGGTGGAGTGGTTTGCATTACTGCCAGCTAACAGTGGCATGTACATTGTTGGGTCAATCATCAAGGAAACTTATGGAACATTTATGGAACATTTCTGATGAGGGGTCCACCACATGTTTGGGTCCACCACATGTTTGTCCACATGAGTATGTTGTGGTTTTTGTTCTAATGTTCCACAGTATGGCTTTAAGATTATCTTTCATGATTGATTGATTATGATTCAATTATATATTTTATAATTGAGCATGTTGCCTCCCCACAGATCTGACCTGTAACTTGGCCTTGCTGCATTGCTTGCTTGCCCTCCTTGAGATAAATAAGTTTAAAGCCATATTGTGGAACATTCCAGGCAAAGCCATAACTTTCCCATGGAGATAAGCAAGTTGCAGAAAAGTGACACCTTTAAGAGTGCACCTTTAAATAGCACATATCTAAGTGCAGCAAATGAACATAAGGATGAATGGTTTTCAATTAGTGTCTGTCTCTCTATAGCCCTAGCTTTGCAGGTTGATCGCGCCTAAAGCCCAGATTGGAGCATATGAATGTTAGTAGACATCACTATCCTCTAACAGCTTCTGCACATGCTCGTAATGACAGAGAAAAACGCACACACAAAAATAGGTCTAATACCACTTGACACTTTCTTTTATACGATACCATCTAACCTTCTGGTGTCCGACTGGCTCAGAGTTTACACAGGTTGAACATTCATTTCCTGCCGGGACGTTTGCGAGCCCAACAACCAACTCTGACATTTGAAAGAGTAAAGCAGAGCGACGGTGCTGGAGCAGTGGTCTGGGTGAAGGCCCAGCGAGGCATGGCATTGTATAATTCACACTGACACCAATATGGAAACTCGAGAGGCAACGTCCAAAAATGTAATGTAAACCTGGCATATAGGATTCTGCTTCAACTCCTGCATCGTTTGAATGACCAGTGGTGACAAAGGGGGGGAAAGTGTAATAGGACGAAACCAAATTAATTTACCACAAAACTATGCAAAGTCATCTACAGAAATGTTTCATTTGACCCTGCATTGTGTGTAGCGGCCAGAATATAAAAGTTGAATGTACATAGTTAAAATGATGCACTCACACAATTGTCCACTAGTTTTGACACTTTATTTGATTTATTAACTATTAACTTGTTAACCATTTTAATTGTATCAAGCAAATACATTTAAAAATCTGCCAGTATTTTTTTTTTTTTTAAGATAACATGAGATATGTAGATAAATAAAATATATTGAAATCTGTAAAAAGATTTAATATGTAAATAAAATTTGGCTTTGTGTGTAAGAACTTTTCAAAACTACGGAATACTGAATTTCACCACAGATATTTTTTTCCAGTGTACAGGGCTGCCCGGCGGTCTAGTTTGTCTCAAGTGAATACAATGGGTGTTAAAGAACTAAAATTGCATCAAAAGTTATTTTCAGTAGTGTGCATTGGAAACGGAGGTCTGCGCTTGTAACTATCCCCTGACTAATCAGTTGAATTTTGGGAAATAAATGATAGTGGCTGTAAATGTTGCGTGAAAGAGAAGCAGAGCTGTGTGAGTGGGTTGTTAATTGATGAGGGTTATAGAGTGTTGCTAGTAGCACAGGGGGGATCATTACTGCTCGCGCGGAACAACTGCATTTACGGCTGTTTGCCACGTCTCGTACACATTTACATGCACACGCGCACAACTAAAAAACACCCCAAAAAAGTGTCTGCTACAGAGTGTAAGCTTTCATAAGCTACAACATCCTAGCGTTCTTTTGTCATTTACTGTAAAAGACAAATGTATAGAGCAAAATTCTCAACAGGTTTTTTTTAAATAAGCCTACACATATACTATGTTTAACTGCACATAAACGCCTCAGGTTAAAGAATAAAACTTTTTAAGATAGCTCTTTTAAACACACCACCCAACTCTGAAATGCCACTCAATTTCTGTTCAAATCAGGCGCTTCTGAAAAAACGCACCATTTATTTTGGGTTGGCATGATAGGGAAAAACAAACAATTATCCCAGAGGCATTTCCCATCCTTGAGTCAATTTGAGGGAAAAGGGGGAAAGGCGCGCAGCCACTTTGGGTTAAAGGATTTGGGTCATGCTTTAACTGACTGCTTGACATGGGGAAGGTGGAAGAGAAAACCTGGAATGGACTAAAACCAGCAAGCCTGACAAGTGAGAGACTGACAGACAGAGGAGTTGGGGGGAGGTACCTTAATAGTGAACTTGCTGTCCTGACCTATATTCTGTACAATGCATGTGTGTACCTTTGAACTAGTGGGAGGGGTCTATTCCCCACGAGACATATGGATAAGTAGGGGTGGGTAAGAGTGCACACAAGCATGTAATTGTAGCATTGGTGTGGCTGAGCGTCTATTGCCAGCTTGAATGTTTCCTTGATTGTACATAGGA
>KN476649.1:15241-26908 GCA_000787095.1 Periophthalmodon schlosseri
ATACTTGAGACGGTCGCGTGGGTGTTGTGCACATGTTTCTGTGCACCAAGGCTGGCGCTGTGTAAGTGAAATACGCCACTGTTTATGCTTTATTCTGTCAGTGTCAAACAGCCTCAGCCTCTGTCTAATGGCACTTTACTTCAGTTTAGAAGGAGCAAAAGAGACGCAGAGACAAGAGAGGCTCCTCGCTGCAAATCCTTTCTGAATGAAAATAATGCTACATGGGATGTACTATACAAAGACAAAGGAGCGTGAATAGAGCGTAATAGATAAATACATGGAAAATAGTATGCACATTACACAAAACATACATGTAGCTATCTATATTATAACTGTCAAGTTAATGCTATGCAAACTGTTCTCTGCGTCACATATGTTTCCTGCCTAGGGACAACAGGTGGAAATTAGCACCTATCCTAGTTTTGCATATTTACACTGTAACTGTTAAATACTCATTAAGATGCTCTGTCCATAGTAAATGAATAAATAAATTAACAGTAGTACTAGTTTGTGAGTATCTAAAGAGTTTGGTTAGCTGACCAAATGTTATCAAAGTATTTAAAAATGTAAAATAATAGTAATAATAATATTTAATTTTACCAGTAATATTTACAAGTAAGAGTGAGTGAACGTATGACGAATGTGTGAATGCTTTTTTTTAAAGAAATATTCTGTGGGGTTTTTTTACCCTCCAAATTTGCAGACCATACACCAATAGCTATAAGTATTGGTGCACTGGTACACCAATGCTATAACAATAAGCAATAACTTTATAGCTTCATGAAATCCAACCACATCCCACACTGCAGTACACACAAAAATGTTCTTACCTCTAAAAGCCAGGGCTTGAGTTTGCGGTCCAGGATGATGTCAAAGCCCAACACCTCGAAGCAGACACTGTCGCTCCCTGGTGGCTGACCGGGGCGACACATGCGGTAGGCGTGGAGCACGTGGGGCTCGGCTACAATCAGAGTTTTCACCACAAGCTCCTGTATAGTACCATATAACACACAAATAAAGAGGAAATGCAGAATCAAATATAATGTCTTTGTTTTCACCCAAATAACAAGAAATCTAATTGTGTGCATCAACTGTGGATTTATTATTATTATGTATTTTTATTTGTATTTTCGTATTATGGACAGAAGGAGTTAGTCAAATTAAACTTTTTAAAGCAACATATTGTAATGGACAGGATGTACACTAAAATGGACACACAAAAACAACTCATTACCACCCACCTGATCATTACCCTAAGGTGTTACAAATAATTTATCTACAGATTTCACCACTTTGTCACTGTCAAAAACATTTTCCTGTTATTCTGAATAGACACAGTGACGTGTGCACAAAGCTGCCCCACACCACACCAGCTAGAGCTCACAAAGTGCGTCTGGCCTGCAGTTTGCCCAGTCCCGTTTGACCGCTGGGTACAGGAGACTGAGAGCCATAGTCATCTGGCCACTGACTGATAAGGCAAATGGCCCCGCTTCTGTTTTTTTTTTTTTTTTTTCTATCAGGCCTGTCTGTCGCACTCCCATCCACCAGCCCATCCATTTCCCAGTGTGACCCTAAGGCTGCCCAGTACAAACACCTGCTCCCACTGTACTCCCAAATTTACCCCGAGTCCCCTCACAGTCCCCCCCTCACATGCTGCAGTCTGTGTGTCCTCTCTGCCACCTTCCCCGCCATTATCCCGGGGCCTAGTTTCAAAAGCTCAAAATACTATGTGTACTTTTATAGCAGGGTTAAAACACTTCTAAAAGTATTGTTTAGTTACTGTTTATTGTTTATTTAGATCCCCATTAGCATCTGCAGCATCCTGTGTCAGCTACTCTAGCTCGGGTCAGTTTATATTTTAACAATTACAATTCATAGTTATAAGCAACTTTGCATGGATTACAATAATTCACAGAAAAATAGTTACATCTTTCACATTAATACAGAAAAGCTCACACAAACCAATGCAAGTTCACACATGTCATACTCACACTGACTCATGTACTTATATGTTTATAATAACGCATTTGAAGTTGCTTTTTGAAACTATAAACACAATTTACACTATTGCATCCATGTTAGCCAACAACCTCTGTGTGCATTTTTCTTTCCAAAATCAGAAACTCAAAATATATATTAGTAGTGTTGCAGCAGTGATGCCATTAGATCTGTGACTGATCTATTCTTCAGTTCTCAAGGTTGCACCTATACAGCTATTGTGTCCCTGACAGACACTTCTCTCCTCTATAGTCATCATGCAGCTGGTTGGGACAAGACAATTATCCCATGCAACCGGTTCGACTATAACTGTTAAACTGCTGTCAAAAAAAGGAGCAGCAAATGACAATGCCAAACAATTACCAAAACAAATAGTCATATTATATATTATATATATATCATAGTATTCACTGCAGTCATACACAAGGATTGCAAAAGTATATCTTCTTCCAAATTGTCTTATCTCATCAAATTTGATAATCAAGGTCTGAGTATACACAAAGTCAATCTGTAATTCATGTGCCATTTTGTTTTTTCAATAAAATTATATTTATTATAGTATATAGTATATTTCTGCTCATATGGTATATAGCTTTTTATAAGCAGTCGTCAAGAAAATACTAAACAGCACCCACAGAATGTATAAGGGCTGCTCTGCCTCATACAGAACATCAATAATAATTAATTATGAAAAAGAAAGAAAAAAACTGAGATAAAAAGAACACAAGAATAACAGAAGAATGAAACGTGTCTAAGAAGAAAATTCTAAAACCCTGTAAAATGTGTGAGAGTAAAACAATATAAAAGTATATGTTTTGCAGCACAAAAATGGTATTTTAAATGAATAGTGTGTGACCCTGTGCTCTACTACAGGTCTCTCTACCAAAATCCTCCATTTTAAATGAGTGAGAAAACACTCTTGTATGCCTTGACAGCAGCTGTCAAATAAGTGCTTAGACTCTAGCCTGGACATCACATGATAAAAAATACAAATAAAAGGGAGCACAACATTGCCTTGGGCAGGGCAAACAAATAGATTGTGAAGTTGGTACTACAACAACTGAAAACACGGCACTGTATTGGCACAGAGGGATCATCCAACCAAATGACTCCAGACCAGAAAAGTTCAAGTGGAATAAAAACAAAATCTGAATCTAGTTAGAAGAGATGTAGCGGCTCTAAACAAATCAGACAAAAGACACAGGGAATAGGTCCGGAAAAACATGGGAAACTATGTGTAAACCAGGTAAAGGAGGAGGATGAAGATCTTCCAAACAGACAGTGATTTTGGAAAAGCTGACTATAGCCTCAGATACCAAGAGCTCACCGACCAGGAATGATGTTTTTGCCAAGCTCTTCCTGGAGTTAAACAAAGCCCAAATGCTTGCTGAATTACTGTCAAAGTAAATCATATCAAACCCTGCTGGTCTGTGATGCTCCCTGCAAAGAATGAAGGGGCTTTTGAGGAAACACATGTACGGGCCAAACAGATTACTACTACGGATGTACCCAAGTCTTGTTAGAAATACAGGTGTCTTTTATTTTGGTACAGCTCATTCCTGGTTTATGGCTATCATCTGTCAGTCTATCATGTACGTGTGTGTGTGTGTGTGTGTGTGTGTGTGTGTGTGTGTGTGTCTGTGTGTCTGTGTGTCTGTGTGTGTGTGTTTGTGTGTGTGTGTATCTAGGTGGGCAGAGGACTCACAGAAATGTCTCCCCAGAACTTGGCCACATCATAATCATTGGCACGGAGGAACTCAGTGAACCAGCTGATGGATCTCTTGCTGCCTTTGTCCACCGTTTCATCGCGCTCAAAATTCTCATTGTGTTTGTTGACAGAGTAGTTGGTTAGATGCATATAGAGTTGGCTCTGGAAAAAGACAAGAAGATGGAACACAAAAGGTAAACATAGTCAAAAATATGGTTAAAAACACATTGTAAACATAAAGTTTAGCACATTTCTTCATCATCTACTTGTTTGGAGATTGCTAAACTATTGGCAATCAAGCCAATTTACAGGCCAGTTCAGATCTGTGGAAAGGCGACACCTCGATAAATACACCCATAAAAAAATAAATGAAAGAGAGATGACTGATTGTTGACAACTATGATATAATGGGTGATACGGTGATAAAATTGAATAATGATCTTATATATGCGATATGTTATTTTAGGGATACCGCCAGATCAAAATTCAGAATTTCTCTATTTAAATGCAGCTCTATGCTTAAACAGCACACAGACACTTTTCCACACCCACTCCTGTCTATGGCTCTGAGTGAGTCACAGATGGAATTAACCAATCATAGTGAAGTATGAACTCTCAGAACCTGAAACTTTATTTACCACCTAAACATAACATATATATTTTAAGTGTACAGTAATTGCGTTAAAATCTAAATCTTGATCTGGCTTCAAGAAAACTATGATTGTTTTTTTTGCATATTGTTCCCCCCTATATTGAACAACTTTTCCCAATGCACAGTGGAGGGGCAGTAGAGGGCTCCGGCGTGGTGGAGTGCTTGTGCTCATACTGTAGATAAGAATCGGGCCTGATAGAAAGCTTTGTGTGCTGTGTGTGTGGACATCCATGATCAGATCAACTAACTGAGCTTCAGCAGGTGCACAACCTCAAGGCAAAATGAGGAGCGTGATATTAAAGGAGACATCTGGTGTGTGCAAGGAGCGTATGCATTCGGGTCTATGTGGAGTGGATTTTCAACATAGGAATTGGAACCATGTATGATTTACTGTATAACTTTATGGGGCTGATATTAAGGAGAGATTTCAGTTCATTTTATAGGTCCGTGTTCATATGTTGAGTTTTATATTTGGTTATATAATCTCTGGCTGTGCTTACTGGACAAATGTTACAGAGGGCTTTACTAGTCTTACGGAATAGTGCTCTAAAATATCAGATAAACAAATGTAAGAAAGCAGCAGCCGAGAGCACTCTAATGTTAGTCAGATAGATACGTCTAATGCCATACAGTGAAACATTACAGACTGTTCAATAATGTCTCCATGGAGACAAGCATATGAAACCACTGACTTTGCAAAAAGGTACAGCTTGTAAGAGTCATGTAAGAGTTTATTTGCAGATGAAGTGGCAGTTGTGTTTCGATGAAGTTTCAAGAATTGAAATTGAAGTGTTTGAGAAGTAATTGTAATTCAACTCAATACCTTCAGTTATCATTCTTAAAATAGTCCTGAGCGGCAAGCAAAAAAAGGCGCTTCATTTGGGCTCCATTTTCTAAGTTCTTTTTTCCCTTCCGATGTGAGCTTGCAGGCATTTTTTTTTTTTTTTGCACCAACAGCTCAGGAAAAAAAATTTTCTTGTCTTTTTTTTGCTTTTTTTTGCACTGACGGCAAAAAAACCAAAACATGTTTTTGAGCTGTTGGGGCAAATGAAAAAGACAAGAAAATAATTTGTTTTGAGCTGTCGGTAATTTGTTTTGAGCTGTCGGTGCAAAAAAAAAAAAAAATGCCTGCAAGCTCACATCGGAGGGCAAGAATATAACTTAGCAAATAACTTAGAAAATGGAGCCCAAATGATGCACCTTTTCTTTTTAGATTGCCACTGAGGGCTTCTGTAATATTGTGTTTCTCATCATTGCAACTGCTGTCATGTAACTAGGATCTGTAGCACTAAGCTATTACATTTAGGGTCTAATGTATGATATAATATATAAGATATATTTATAAGATGTGGTGACAGTTCTAGTGACTTACCAGATTGGCTTCGCTGGGTGCATGGTACTTCTCTGTCCCCATGCGCACTAGGCCATCATTGTAGAGGAAGATGCGGAGCGGGTCACATGATGTAACGAGAATGTAAATGCGTAGGTCAAACTTGTAGCCCTCCATCAGAAAAGGCTTGTCCAGATACTCTTGTACAATGAAGTGCTCCTGGGCTGGCAGTTTCTCACAGTTACGAATAAGCGAGATCCTGGGGAGACACAAACTTGATTAATTGTCTGTAGAGGTGGGAGTAGGTGGTTATCATCAGTAGCAAAAATATGGTTGCAAAAATTATAATTAAAAGTGATCGATGGGATTATAAGAGGTGCCATGAATATGATAGATTATGTTTTCAATGTATCATGTTTAATAAAGAAAATCATGCATAACTGTTTACAGATGTGGAGTTTTCAGAAAATGTACTCTTAGTTTCATATGTGAAGTGTGGCTTGTTTAAAATGTTAACATTGAACTGATCCAGGTGTGCTTTGGTCTGCTTCAGTTTGAAAAGTTAATTTATATAAAATGTTCGCACAAAATTGGTCCAATAAGACTGAAATTCTGCACATACTTTTCTTCAATAACTCTCTCCCACATTACAAGCTGCAGACAGCGAGCTCCTAGGGTCAGACCCACTGTACCCTGATGTATTCCAGTGGCCTTCAAGTGTTACACAAACTTTGCATGAAGCATATGTAAATGACAAAACCCAGCATGCATTGGGGCCTTGTTAGAGCAGGACAAACTGCGAGGCTCTGTGGGGCACTGAATGTTCCAAAATCCTGTTCAATACTTGGCCTTTAGAAAGAATGGACTAGAATAAAATGCAGGTCTCTATGTAATACATGACTTTATAAGGCCAAGATCTGACTGAATTGTTGCTGTTGTAGCTTTATTTTATTTATTTTCGGTCACGCTAATAAAAGCTGACACAGAGCACAGATTCAGCCTCTCATGGATAAATTGGCTCCTTTGGTCTCATGTCAGTGGCACTAAAGCTTTATAATATGCAGACTAAAGCAAAAGTTATGTTGAGTCTGTGCACAACTTCTATAGGGTTTTGCATAGAGTTTTGAGGGGCAACATTTTTCAAACCATATGTAAGAGAGTACTGTTTTGTGTGTGCAGAGGGCAAGAGGTCATCTTAAACAATCTCCCACTATGGAAGCCAATACACTACACAATTAGGGTAGATGGGGGCTAAATTGGTTACATGCACAGGCTGCAGAAGCTGGGAAGGAACTTGTTTCAAATATCTTCTAATTGTTCAAAAAGATGTGGAATAAAATCCAAATCAAGTAAGTGTAAATGTTATCATTATAAATACTAGTCACGGGGAATATTTTTAATTAATATATGACAAATATGCAGTTTCCTGGAGTTTTTATCTAAAGATTTGGACAGAGGAAGTGACCACAGACTCAATACACAGCTTCTATACACGGTGTATGTGAGTGACTGACATGGTAAGGAGCTAACACTAACAGGCAGACAGTAAGCTGAAGGCAGAGCGCAGGGTTAGCGGTGTTAGTTGAGGAGGAGTAGCTGAGAGGAAGACGACATGATTGATGAGCCGGGGTGCCATGATAATCACAGCCCACACTCCCTTGCCTATTTAATTTGGCACCAAAGGGGATCTCAGCTTTTTAAGCCTTATTTTGTTCCTCTTATAACAAGCAGCGCTTCAAACACAAACAATAACTTCATTTAGCCAGCCGCCGATAAAATAAATTACAGGGGGTAGATATAACTTAATTTCCTGCCGCGTCACACCAAGCAAAAGACAGAGAAAGAATCTCATCTGGTGAGCTGCTCTCTGCTGAGTGGTCGGGCTAAACTCATCATCTTTCATATTCCAAATGTATTGCAATAATTCAGCCTTTGCTGCCTTTTATATCTTAATAAATAAGGGCTTAGTGCAGCATGGAGTTATAAGAAATGTTCACATTAAAGCAGAAAGGACAAATTCAAAGAGAATGAGAGAGAAAGGTAAAGCCCACTGAGCCTTTTGCACTTCAATACCTCCACCTATTGGCATGAGTGATAAATACAAGATGAATGTTTTAAGGAGAAGCAAATGAAAGCTAACTTTGACAACCTGTTTAAAGAGTTATGTTTCTTGAAAAGTTGGCAAAATGTCATTAAAGAAAATAAAATGATAGTTTTATAATGCTTTACTGTAGTGATGCTGATTTTCCTGTGTTGATTCCCCATCAAAAAAGGCATAATGATGTCCTGGCAAAATATTTCTTTTGAACCAAACTAAATCTGAAATCAATTATTTTTTCCCCAAACACAGACAGGGGACTCAACGCAAAACAAAAAGTGCTGTCGAATTGAATTAGCTTTCTTTTATTTAGAGGTCAGTCATTGGATTCTGTCAACTACAAAAAATAATGACTTGTAGGTGTGAATTATTCATTAATTCTTTCCATATGTTGAAGAGTGATAATAGTTCCTGCAATAGCTATGTGACTCCACTTCTAGCCTGTTTCTGTCTCCCTTAGTAGCTCATAAAGAAATCCAATAATCACATAGAGAGACCTTGTGGTGTGCATTAATGCAAGGCCTCATAGACTGACAACTTTTGATTTATGGAAAGAATTATCATCAAGGACTATGAAGACACAATGACATTTAGCAAAGTATATCAATTCAGATATCTGCCTCTAGCCGTCTCTTGCTATTTCAATACACTCCAGGGTGACAAACTTGTAGACATGTCCTTAGCTGCTCTGCTTTTTATTTCCTTGTTCCTGCTATAACTCCCATCTTAAATTGCTCCTGGTTTTGCCTTGTTCTACACGGATACTCACAGTGTATAGATTGAATTAACCTACCCATGACCCATTGCTCCATTGGCAGGTTTGACGATAAAGGTTTTCTGTTTGCGTTTTCTCCGTAGCTCTTTGACATAGTTTTGGAACTGGGTGTACTCTGCAGGAAAGATCCATGTTTTGGGGATGAAGCTGTACTCTTGAGGCTGGCACTTGATCATTCTGTAGAGACAAAAAAGTGTGTGGTAAGAAGTAGCATCTGATTATAGTTCATTCTACTTATAAAAGAAATTGGGTCTATAAGGTTTAACTTAATAGTGGTATTGATTCGGTATGTCTATGAAAAATTGTGTACTTTACAAGGTGGTACAGAATTGTGCAATATATTGTCTACAAGATATAATCACATTTCAGTTTTGAAGATAAGAAAATGTTCCCAATTGACCTACCTGGTAAAATATTTAATACATACATACTTTAAAATAAGCAAAATTTCAGTATTGAGTATATTGTCTATATTAGAAAATTGACAAAAAGCTGCAAGGAGTTGATACAAATAAATGTAAAAAGAGCAGAAACTTCCAAATGAAGATATAAGCACATTTCAGATGGACAGCAAAAATATGATCTAATAATTGATATTGCAATAAAATTATAAAAAGCAGATATTAATCATCTTTACACTCATGTTTCATGTTACAATTGGATTATGAGAACATCAAATTATCAGTGCATAATTTATAATTTATTCATTCCAAAATGGTTTACTTATAGGGTGAATGCTCAGAAGGTAGAGTTGCCGGTTCAAATCCCATTTTCTTCGCAGTCCGCTCTAAGTTTGGCCAAAGAGTCTCTTCTTGACATTATGCAAAAGCACTTACTTGGACATGTTTCTTGCTAGACAATCTTTCCGGCAAATTTCACCCATGCCTGGGAAGTGGTTAATTCTCTGCAGAGGGACAAGAAGACATAATATTGTTGTTAGGACCATTGCACCACTCATTTGCACCCTCACCCTTCATCAAAATGAGCACATTAAAGGCAGCAACCTGAAGTGAGCTTACGATGTTCTGACATTTATGCCCAATTACGAACTCACAACAAAAAGGTGACACAGCGACCTTTGCCAACCCTTATTTAGTTCCCCGTGTTTTTTTCCACTCAAGGTTGGTGAGGGAAGAACCACAAAGAAAAAAAAAAACAATCAATCTCAAGAGTGAGAGGCCGAAGGTAATTGGTTCTGCATCACAAGCTCCTGCAATGACAGTTGAATGAATTGCTCTGAATGGGTGCAAAGGGAGCAGGGGTTAAAGGGAAATGTAGGGTTTTTTCTGTATTCTTAGACCAAATGAGCCTGAACAGGGGAGTTAATTAGGCTCATGAACTAAAACTTGACAGCTAACTCTCACAGTATAAATAACAGGAAAAAGGAAAAAGAGAGAAAAATGCTACTATCCAAACGAGACAGACATAATTAGTGATTTCTGCAAGACTGTACAATTATGCCAATACAGTGAAAGTGCGTGCGAAAAGGCCAAATCAAAACCAATTGTTTTTAAAAATTACTTTCACACAGTCATGGGAGCAAGCAGCAGCAAATCAACAGTTTTACAAGACATGCAAAGTTGTTACTGTATTTAATGTAATGACTTGAACTTTTGCTCCCTGTCCTAACAAGCCATTCTCTCACTTGCTTGCATGGGATTTAAATGATCATTAGTACCCAGTCTAATCAAGTAAGAAGTATGGAAGATAGACAGTTAACTCTAAGAGCTGCAGGGGAGCAGTTAAGTTTGTGGAGTGGGACAGAGGGGTCAAAGAGAGGTGAGGTTGGTTACAGAGAGGACTATGGAAAGTTAAGTGGTGATCCCTACTGCTCACTAGTTGTAAGTACCTTTCAGTTTTTGTGTCTTTGTTTGAGTCTGCAGTGGGATACTGTTCTACTGCTCTGTTTGGCTGGATTTTTAGGAAAATTTTAAGTACATTTTCTAATACCATTTCCTTTACTATAAATAATAAATATATAATAAATATTTCTATTTCTAAATATTTCTAAACTGAGTTCATATTTGGGAAACAGTAACAATATTGCATGTGCATTTGGTTGCAACAAGAATGAACTTGTACAAGAGACAAGATAATTATCATCTAATGTTTTAGGCAAAATATTTCCATCTAGAATAAATGCTGAATCACAGAAGAGCTTGTTTAATAGTAGAATACTTTAAATTACACTTTTTCTATTCAAGTTGTATTTATATTTCTTGCACATTCATGCTACTACTGTGCATGTGCATACAAATCAGCACCAATATGAAATCTGAAGAAGAAATGATGATCTAATGAAATGGTAGCCCGGTATTTACCTGATAGTTCCTGAGCTCAGCGATTTTCTCATGTTGCACAGCAGAGTCGTTCCATATGAGGTTAGCCGTTTCATCCTCATCCCGAGCCTTGATGAAGTCCATCTCACAAATGACGGCACGCACTGAGGGAAATAAAACATACATATTCTGTTTATGCATGCATAAATACTGCAGAACATTAGCATAAAGCTCTATATTTACTGTTCAGCTCAGATTATCCAAAGGTACAGCCATACTTCAGAAAGATAAATCAATTGTTGTTATACATTCAAATCCCTCTGGCAACCCCTTACAATAAGAGACTGGTGGCACGCCCACTTGAACATTAATCCAACATCTATTCATTATTCAGTGAGTTATAAAAAATGTATGCCCTAACAAAATAAGGTATTAATTATTTTTTGAAAGCTTCTGCAGACCAGAGGAGGGTTTTTCTACTGTTGTACTGTGGCATTTGAACTGGAAAATAAGTGATTTTTACTGTTAACATCTGAAAAAGGAGGCTTTGTTTGGCTACAAAGAATCTACAAACACATCTTCAATGGCTGCCAAAGAAAAGATCTGTCTTAATTTTTTTGTATCATGAAGAAGAAACTGAATGCCGCTGTTTTGCGTCAATATTTGAATTTACACTGGCATTTGTTCAATGAAAAAAAAGTATGAATTAAGATTTATGGAAGGGTTGGGTATTATAGTTTCAGCTGCTGTATTTGACCATACTCATTGTTCTCAGTCTTTTAAAAATTTTAGCTCATTATTGTACAGCTTCCTATTAACTTGCAGCA
>JACM01078583.1:0-16540 GCA_000787095.1 Periophthalmodon schlosseri
CACCACGTTAAGGTGACGGTTCGGGGAGGGGCCTTTCTTGAACAGTTCGAGAGTAATCTTGAAATGTATTAACACCAGTAAGGTGTTAAGAAGCACTATTATTCTGTGCTGAAAAGTGTTTTTTGTTTTTTTTTCCATCATTGTGGTATCAAAATTGGTATTTAGTAGCCTATCAAGCCTTTTCCTTGGTATTGAAATTGAGTTTGAAATTTCAGTAGTATGACAATACTATTCCCAATATGTAAATAACTGAGATGCCACATAGTTTAGGGTGACCAGACAACCCTATTAACATGGGACAGTCACCGTTTTGAGCCCTGTGTCCCCTGTCCCAGTAAATTTACCCAAAACCATTGATTTGTCTCAGTTTTATACAAGAAATGCCCCAGGTGTTTCTATTTTTGATCAATTTGATACCCACCAACAGTAAAGAGGGGCATATATTGTCATTTTTGTACTCAGTTGCACTATCTGATGACTTACCACAGAGCAGCAGAGTCAACAGTATTGGTCCACAGTACATGTCTGCTTTTCCCATGAGGCACTGCTGTATCACTGTGCCCAAAAGCCCAAACTCTACACTATTTATGTGCTCAAACTCCAAGTGAAAATGTAAAAAGCAAATGAATAAACAAATTCACATGAGGGAGGTTGTATTTTATCAGATTAATACTGAGTGCCTTATTTGGATATGTGCTTAATTTCAGGACCACATAAATATTCAAAGTCATTTCATTTTCCAAACCATCCAAGCAAAGGTTTGCGTTTAGTGTAATGGTGCATTATGGAACTTTCCTGATCCAGTCACCTGCTTGTCTCCATGGAGATGTTATTGCTTTGCCTGTGATGTTCCATGGTATGGGATTTAACGTAGGCCTATCTATCTTGCATTTATTCATTAGGCTCTGTGCACAGGAGCACATTAGCTAGATCACTGTGTCTCAAATCTAAATAATAAACAGCCAACCAATTAAAATTAAAAGTAAAGACCACCCAATTGTTTTTATGTGTAGACCAGTTTTTAGCATAATTTTAACATTTCCAATCTCTCAAAAGTAGCATTAGCATTAGCAGCATTGAGCATTGAGAGTTTATTAACTCAGAAGTAGCCTCCGGTGAAATATTCACCTCATTTGTAAAGTATTTAACATGTAGCCAGGGATACCCACCCACAACTCACTGTCCACTGCCTCATCGTTAAGTATTTATTAGCCTAATTTTTGTTTGACTCTGCAAAAATGCCATAGAGATATAACGGAGCAGGAAGTAACAGTCAGCTTGCCATTTACTGTTGTGCACAAAGAGTCTATAACAGATGTTTTATTGTATTTTTTCACTGAAAAGTTACATGGTTTACAGAATACATGAGCTGTGACACTCAAATCTTACCCATGTCCAATCTCTTATGACAAACCACATTTCGCTATTGTCTGTGCAATTTGTACATTTGAATTTATATGTAAACTACATTATATGTGCTTTCACTGTATTTTGCCTATAAGCATTTGTCTTGCTGAAAGACCTATAAAAATTGTCTGAATATCCAAACCCATTTGACATTCAAAGCTACCACTTTTGAACATACAGCAAAGTTTGCATGAACCTACTATGTGACTTCTTAAGCATTTATCAAGGATATTTATTCAACTTCAACTGTACAGGGACTCAATGCATTTATTCACATTTTTGTACATGTTGATTGATACTCTATTGGTTCAGATGAAAATTCTAGTATTGGCTGTATCGACAACGATTTGTCAGTATCAGTATCAGCCGATATCTATATTCGATGCACATTTTTCTTCTTTCACTGCCCCATTCTCCAAGTGCCCTTTTTGAACAGACTAACGAGTCAAAATTGAAACAGAAAAGCATTTTATGAGTGTAACTAATTATTTTACATTACAGATAAATACATTTTATTGTTTTTACAAAAGATACATTTGTGGGCCTTGCTATGAATTTTAAACGTTAAATATCAGTATTGGCAAATATCATTTATCCTTTTTTCTTTTTTTTTTAATAAGAAGAAGAGGTAAGTAAATAGCTAAAGTTGTTGTCATTCTTTCCATGCCCTAGGACTATAGATTATCACTTGTAAGTCAGGAGATATTGAACAAAGCATGAGGTCATTGTATTCGCTCCCTCCAGCTCATGCTGCTATGTTGTGTAATTCTATTGCACTATGTCTAGAGGCACCATTCTAACATTACAATTGTCTGAGTAAGCAATGTGTCATGTCTTGGGTTTTGCATTTAGCTTCCACTGAGCTTGCTGCAATCATGTTCCTATTATTATTAACTGTTTCTTACTTTTCGCTTACTCACTGTTTTCTGGTGGAGGTTTTTGCTTTGCCTGAAATGTTTCTTGCATTTATTCAAGTACACATGTTTTTTTCTTTCAAGAATGCCTTAAAAACAGTCATTTTAACTGTGAGTAGGTCTCCCTTTCCCAGATCTGACCTATAACTTGGCCAGGCAATGTCAACTTTTTGTCAATAGGATATGTTTAAACCCATACTGTGCAACATTCTTGGCAAAGTAATACTTACCCATGGAGACAAGCTGGTGGGACACCCTCCACCAGAAAAGTTACATAGTGCATCTTTACACAGGTCTATTAATTTTGTAATACTCTTACATGTACTTGCAGCTTTTTGGTGGCATTGGCAACCATGGAGTTTTTATTGCTCATAACAACATTTTAAGATGCAAAACTCGATGCAAAACTCGAAATTCAACAGTAGTTTAATAGCCTGAATAAAGTGTAATAATAGTTTTGTAGTTGAAAATTAACTTTAGCCTAATGTTTTGCAGAATAGTATCAGTAGGCTTATACTAAAAACATAACTTGATGTAAAGTCACTCTGGCCTTCTTTGTATGTTTTCTTAGTTTAGTAATAGTAAAGTATAGTATTAGCAGTGCACGATATTTAAGAATGGTTCAGAACTGCAATATTGATATTACTGCAATATTTTAATATACATTTGACTCAATAATTTCAGTTATAATAAAACAAATAAATAAATAAATACATGCTTTAATTTAGACTATCAATTAAACTCTCTTAACAGACACAAAGCCAGGATTAAATAAAATTTTGGCCTAGTAAGGAAAAATAATTAATCAAATATTATTTATTTAACATATTCTTTTTAAAAACAATAACATTTTTTCATTATTTTGGTGTTATGGTGATGTATTTAGTATGTTGTGATATCGATATTTTTGTGATATAATATGCAGCTCTATAGAGTATGTCATTATTGTATTATTAAAATGTATGAACCTTAATGTATACAATGAATCTTCGATTTATCAATCCTGCATACAGAGCTAGACAGCAAAACATCTCTAAACCACTGGCCAATAGCCCATTCGACCATTCCATTCTGTGCAGTGCTTAGCGAAACCGCCCACCTGTTCACTAAAACCTCACCTCCACCAGCCACTATCTTACCGAGGGCAGGGGATTTTAATCATAAACCTGACCTCACAAATCCATACGTGCACGCTTCGCTGGTAACGAGGGGCGTGCGTTATGCATAACCGTGCCACCACCACCACTCCCACTCCCACTCCCCTCTCCCCTCTCCCCTCTCAACTGACTCCACTGACTCCAACAGCCGCTAATCCCTTTCCCTGCGCGTATCCTGGAACTGGGAGGAGGAGTAGGACCATGATTTCTGGGATCGTGTTGCCAGGGGAAAGGTGGCACCGTCGGAGACCTGTGTTTGGAAATGACAGCTGCGTGGACGAAGAAGCACCGCGGGGATCTGCGAAATAGTAAACAGACAAGATAGCGGTTAAAGGTCTTCCTCGCCTCGCCTCGCCGTGCAAAGGGTACGTGTGTCGGTGCGTGGTTTTAGTGTGATCGGATCCAAATGGAACCATGTGTGGCATCTTTATTTATAGCATATTGTGGCACATGTTTGCAAAGGCAGCGAAAGAAATGCGTGCAAGTTGTGCGTTAGCGTCTGCTTCTTGGCACAGATCTGCTTTGGAAATAGCTTGACGCGTAATGGTGATCTTGCGTTGCACTACACAAATGCACGAAAATTGACAAACGCACAGGTATAAACGTGGGTGTACTTGAATTAATTTTTCTGGGCATGCCTGGGACAAACCTTCAATGCCAGTTAGACATGTTATGAGCTCAGCATGTTAGCTCGTGAACCCAGGGCTAGTTGGGAACGGTTGGGAGCTAGCATTCGGGCTGGCGCGGGTGTACGGGGGATAGCAATGGGGTATTCGTGGGAATATTTGCTTGCGAGCTAAGTTGTGTCGCTGCACCTGTCTAGCTGTAGCCACCAGTCGTTACCCCGGCTTGATAAGGATTAGGCTAGTTAATTACCCGATAAATGAACTCGTTTTAGGGGCAATTTAGCTCTTTTACGACTACTACCGCGTACTATGCGGCTGTAGTTAATCAAGCGGTACAATGCTAAGCTGGATTGTTTTGGTATTTTTTTTAAGACTCGTAAAAGTATGCATTAGCTAGCTTTTATCCCGACACAGCAGGGTGGCTAATTAGCACGGCTATTAGCTTAGCGGCTAGATTGACCCAGTTGAGTTGGACAGAAGCCATATTGACATGCCACCTGACTGAGATTTGTTTACATGGAGGATTTAAACGGTTTCTACTCGTGTTGTCTTGCCGAACTATTGCCCAAATGCGTTAATGAACTATTTGTAACTATACAATGCAGTCTTCAAGCTCGAAATGTGGAGCAGTATTTAATTATGACTGGATTTTTCCTGCCTAAGTATTTGTCCTATTGTAGAATGCCCCCTCTCAAATGAAGACAGCCAGCCAGTATAGGGCCAGATTTTCAAAATTAAAAACTGGGAGACCCCCGGGTTTGGATGGTTGGTATAAATAAAATTGTGAAAAAAGAGCTTATAACATTGTCCATTCTCAATTTACTTGTGGGTCAGTATATATAAAGAGAGATTTTGCCTTATGGTCACTTTCAAGCATGGTTTTCTATATTTTGGCTAAACAATATATTGCCCCCATTACTGTTGGCAGGGATCAGATTGGTCAGAAATAGGGACCCCCGAGACATTTCTTGAATAAAACTGGGACAAATCAATGGTTTTGGATAAATCTGCTGGGACAGGGGACACGGCTCAAAACTAAGACTGTCCGGGTAAATGGGGACGTCTGGTCACCCTAAGCCAGTATTTCTACATTTTATGGTATTTTCAAAGAGAACATTCTTATGAAAAATCCACAAATGCTGAACATGATTACGATGCACATTATGAGAAACAACTCCATTTGCGATATACTATTTGATACATTAAGTTAATTCAAATTAAAACAAAATTGTCTGCTGTAAAAAAGAGAGACAAGACTAAAATGAGGGTGAATTAGGTCTCCATAAGGAAATCATAACTGCAGTATAGGCCTTTTTAGTTTCAGATTGGTTTATTTCAGTGACGTATGTGAAACGAAGGAGCTCATTGGTCTTTCATCATTTAGAGCAAAATTAAACTTCTCTCACCTCAGATTAACAGTTAAGAGTTTAGTGCGCCGCTTATTGATTCTGCAGAAATCCACAATATTTTTCAGTCGCCTGTGTTATTTTTTTCTCTCGTAAGTAGCCATATTTGTTTACAAACGGACAGTGAGTGTCCCTAATTGGCTAATCTACTTGTCAATCACGCCCATCTTTATAAAGTTTTGGGATATTGATCTTTTTGCAGTATATTCCATTGCCCTACACTTGGATATAGTTGCAGTTTCTATAGCCTACTCTTATCTTGCCATACCTTAAAATGTGCAGATTAACATTTAATAGGCCATTTGTACCTGCCCCTATCTCAACCAAACCTTATAGGCTTGTATATTGTAAGCAACCTGACTTGTGGTGAAAGCCTTTCTCACACCTGTTGCTAAATATCTTACTATTGCCTAAATTTGTCGCTAAATTGTTTGTAAGCTACTTGCTAAGTGACTGACTACCGTTTATAACGCTGATCCTTTTGGTAATCTAACTATTTGCCAAGTTTATTTTAGCAAGCTGTAATCTTCTCAGCCATAATAGGATGTAGAATAAGAGAAAGTTTGTAGTTTGTAGTTTTTGCTCAAAATACATTCACTTCTTCTATGTTCTTCTATCTATATATACTGAAAACAAACTGGAGAATAGAATTTGCATAATCTTTTATACACTGCCTGGCCAAAAAAAAAGTCTCCACCTGGATTTAACTAAGCAAATAGGTACGAGTCTCCTATTGGATAATTACTGCAGGTTCAGCAACAGTATGTGCTCAAAGAATGAGGTCAGCTGACTACCTGAATATACTGAATGACCAGGTTATTCCATCAATGGATTTTTTCTTCCCTGATGACACAGGAATATTCCAAGATGACAATGTCAGGATTCTTGAAATTGTGAAAGAGTGGTTTAGGGAGCATGAGACATCATTTTCACACATGGATTGGCCACCACAGAGTCCAGACCTTAACCGCATTAAGAATCTTTGGGATGTGCTGAAGAAGGCTTTGCACAGCGGTCAGACTCTATCATCATTAATGCAAGATCTTGGTGCAAAATTAATGCAACACTGGATGGAAATAAATCTTGTGACATTGCAGAAGCCTATCGAAACAATGCCACAGCGAAAGTGTGCCGTAATCAAAGCTAAAGGCAGTCCAACGAAATATTAGAGTGTGTGACCTTTTTTTTTTGGTGGCGACTTTTTTTTTGGCCAGGCAGTGTATTTTTGATCTACTTGTAGTAGTGGTATAGCTTAAATATTAAATGCAGACATTTTCTTCTAAAACTGTAAAGGGATATAACTATAGACCCTGTGGGAAGCCGCTTGTACTAAAATAGCTCAAGCATGACTGTAATTCCAGACACATCAATTGCAGCCTTGCACTTCTGACGTCATATTTCCATTAAAAACAAGCGTCCTTTAGTCTCATGATTAACACATGGCTACTGAAAACTTGTCACAGATTGTTATTTTACAATGCAAAGTTATTTTTGCCGCTGTAGCTTAAGTAGAATTAGTAATTTTTGTTGTCTAAACCCAGTTGTTCTGCCTTACGTCTTAAAGACATTTTCTATAAAACATCCTAACATTATTTTGCATGTTTATTCTTAATGCTACATGTAAGGATATCAGGATTATTTGAGTAAATAACTAAGACTTCTGAAGTACAATATCTGATTTATGACATCCATCCAAGTTGCATTATCAAAGAAAACAGCAAAATCATATCTGAAAGTTGTTTTCTTTACCTCATGTGGAGAAAAATAAGTCATCCCCAGAATAAACCAAGTCTGACCCAGGACTAAATTTGGACAGAGCCTGTAGATAATTCCATGTCATGTGGAGTTTACTGCACATGTCAATCATGTTTACTTTGAAATCTACAGTGATATTAACATCCCACATGTTTAGTAACCAGTGAGCTGGGTTGATCTTGGACTTCAACAGAACTGAAACAGGAGTAAACGGGGACTAAATAAGAGAACTGATTACCAGATCTGAATCAGGACTAAAACAAGACAAAACCAGGATTTTGCCAGTCTTCTATTAGGCCCATAGTGAGCAGAAAGGAGCAGCAGACTACACAGAACAGCCACAGGAATAGAGCTTTTGATATAAATTTGACAAACCACAATTTAAGCATGCATTTAATTACGGTTAGAAAATGTAATCGCTGCCCAGCCCTAAATGTTTCATTTTGATAGGTTGTTTATTTTATATTTTACACTTTTGGAAATGTTGGCATTAGCTTTGAGACACAGTGAGCTAGCTTGTGTGCTGCTTTGAGATTTGTGTTTTTAAATGTCAAGATTCAATTTAAATGTCAGAAACAGTTTTAAGATTAAATAAATTACCAAAATTAAAGTAAATGCTTTGTATGTATCAGAGATGGAGACACTGATGAGTGCGGTGGCCCCGCGCTCTCCGGCCCCTGCCAACAGGCCCTCGGAGGTGGACTTCAGATCCGGGGCCCCCTTGGAGCAGCTCTCTGCACAAGTGACTGAGCTGGTGCACCAGGAGCAAGGAGAGTTCGGAGACCAGACTGCCTTAGAGGTCCACACCGCCAAGGACTTTATCTTCAACATGCTAGGTACTGAAAGTCATTTTTTTTATTCTATTCTATTCTTGTACCCACCTTGTACAATTTTTCTTGCTCCAGTACAGATATCTTAGCTTAGCAGCTCTTGGTGTCAAAATGAAGCTGTCTGTTTACCATCTGCTTTTAAGTCTAAAACGTTTTTTATCAGTCCTTGTTAGTGCACTGCTAGCATGCTAGTTGTTGTTAGCATGGCCATGATGTCTCTGAAAGATGTGAAAAGCATGTATAAACTCTTTGCAGTGAATAATTAGGATGCTAGGAATGTGTTAGAAAAGTGAGGAATAAGTTTGGTCCGCTGCAGACAGTTTAAAATGGACCAGTTCTGCTTTTCATGTTTTTAAGACTGCAAAAATCAATTATCATTATCATTATGTATTTGCTGTATGGGGTTTAAAAGGATTTTGACTGTACTACAAGAACCAAAATGGGCTACTGACTTTTTAAGTACCTTTATCAGAACTAAACCTGGAAGCGTTTGGTCAAATCTGAAATAGTATTAGCAGAAAATATTGTCACATATTGCCAACTATTTACATTAGTTCTTTTGCCATGCCCACTTTTTTAGTCAACTAATTGATCAGCAGGGCATGTCTTTAGCCAACCAAGAACTTTTTTCTGCAGCCCTATTTACTTGACATTTATTTGTTATTATTAATACTGCTTTAAAACTCTGCCATGTCTTCTTCCTAACAAGCACAGTGTCTGAGATTTGCATGCTAGTTCTTATTTGCTGAAGGTGGTTTTGTTTGAGCACTCTGCCCACACCTGCTTTCTTGTCTGTGGGCTCATGTACATGTGGAGACCTGAACTCCGCTGAGCTGGCACTGGTATTATCAAGAAATATCTTTGTTTTCAAAAATAGGCGGTGTACTGTGCTGGTCACAACACCACAATGTTAATAAAACACTCCTTTCTAAGACAATATGTCAGCACAAAATGACTTAATTTCTTTTACCATGTAGTCCTATACTAGTTTTGATATGCAAAAAGATTGTTCTAAAACTATACAGGAAACGTCCTATTTGATCCAAGTCATTTGATTCGTATGATCAGTATTGATTCTTGTTGAAGAGAGCCTCTAGTTTCGAGGATCAACAGACCATAGCTGGCCTGTCACAAATTTTGAAGTACGATATATTGCTACAGAGAAATATAACAATAAACAGTAATACTGAAACTACTTTATGCCACTGACACAAAGTGGGATAATCCCAGTAAACCATTTTTGAAATATAGTGTATTTTAGTGTTCTGGTATAAGGAAACATGCTGAATTTCTTCTGGTTGTTTATTTTGTGAACACAAGAGCTTCTGTAGGTCGTAACCCATGCCAAAACAAGAGGAAAACAACCACAGTCTCAACTCGCTGGAGCCGGTCTCCAAAACAGATCAGTAACTGACGAATAGAACTTTCACATCAACTTGTCGGCATAGCAACCAAGTGTCACATACAAAAGCATTTATATTAACAACACTTGAACAATTACAAGAACAACAAAAGGTGTCAACTCTGAACTAACTAAACAAAATATAAGATCATTACATTATCATTAAAGCCATTAAAAGCAAAAAATAAATAAATAGAAGAATTAACCAGTAATCATTAGCCATATCAGTGATTTATTCTACTCTCTACAGCTCAAATGTTACATTATTACATAAAAATGGCAAAAATCTCACCACTAGTGCAACAAAAATTGCACTAGTGGTGAGACACATGATAACACATGATAAATATTGAGCCCCAAAATATATTGTTCCAGCTTTCATATACTGAATGAGTCAATATACTAATAATCGTGGCAAGCCTATCAATGGTGCCTTTCACAGTGGCTAAAATAGATAGTGATATCACACTGCAAAGCATTATGGGATACCCCCTTAGACAAACAAATGCAAAAGCCGATATGTTATCCCGTGTTAAAACAACGTCCTCATTTTCCAGTTCTTTTTTCATACACAATTTCTGGTTTGACAGTGTTTATAAGTAGAATGCATGCCATGTGCTGATTTGTTTGTCTAATCACATCAGTTATAAAGTGGGCCATTAGTATCTGTGTTTGACAACCCTATACTGTTCCGTAATTGTAGTAAAGATGTTTTTAGAGA
The DNA here is from genome assembly GCA_000787095.1 of Periophthalmodon schlosseri. Lineage (NCBI taxonomy): Eukaryota > Metazoa > Chordata > Actinopteri > Gobiiformes > Gobiidae > Periophthalmodon > Periophthalmodon schlosseri. The sequence continues at coordinate 10,219 of JACM01078583.1, forward strand.
TGGTCCAATATGGTTGTTTTGGTTTTTTTTGTTTGTTTGTTTGTTTTTTAACCAATATCAAAGTCTTGCTGCTTTGGTCAGTAACAAATCCCACAAATTTCTATTAATTTGTGAACTTTACTACAACATAACTGTTAATTATTTTGTTAAAAAAGGAAAAAAAAAAACGTTGCCTGATTGTGTAAAAATACAGCCATATCTTTTAGCCTAATTGCTCCTCTATTTTATAGAAAAGACTGAGGGAATACACCGATATAAGACCGCATGGTAATATAATAGAAAGAACTATTATTTAACATTGAAACTTTATTTTATTATCAGTGTGGTATCAGCATTGTATTGAGTATTGAGCCCATTTCTTAGTATCGAAATCAAGTTTGAAATTTTAATACTGTGACAACCATAGACTGCAGCAGTTTAGAGAAAATTGTTGCCGACATCATGCCGACATCATGCCAACACCGATTCTGATATCTGGGAAACCCTCTTTTTAATTTTTTTATTATTGCAAGACAGACAAACATAGTGATATACAGTGGGGCCAAGAGATGCCAAGAGATGCCAAGAGATGCCAAGAGATGCCAAGAGATGCCAAGAGATGCCAAGAGATGCCAAGAGATGCCAAGAGATGCCAAGAGATGCCAAGAGATGCCAAGAGATGCCAAGAGATGCCAAGAGATGCCAAGAGATGCCAAGAGATGCCAAGAGATGCCAAGAGATGCCAAGAGATGCCAAGAGATGCCAAGAGATGCCAAGAGATGCCAAGAGATGCCAGGACAGATGCCAGGACGAAATGCCAGGACGAGATGCCAGGACGAGATGCCAGGACGAGATGCCAGGACGTACCAAGATGTAACATGGTTTATAGATGTAACTAGGTCTGTCACGATAACAAATTTTGAATCACATCATTGAATCATTGCTACAGAGAAACGGTAAACGATGGTATCAAACGTACCGAGACGTACCGAGACGTACCGAGACGTACCGAGACGTACCGAGACGTACCGAGACGTACCGAGACGTACCGAGACGTACCGAGACGTACCGAGACGTACCGAGACGTACCGAGACGTACCGAGACGTACCGAGACGTACCGAGACGTACCGAGACGTACCGAGACGTACCGAGACGTACCGAGACGTACCGAGACGTACCGAGACGTACCGAGACGTACCGAGACGTACCGAGACGTACCGAGACGTACCGAGACGTACCGAGACGTACCGAGACGTACCGAGACGTACCGAGACGTACCGAGACGTACCGAGACGTACCGAGGTTTATAGATGTTACTAGGCCTGTCACTATAACAAATTTTGAAGCACGATATATATTGCTACAGAGAAACGATAAACAATGGTCTCTAACCTACATTATACCACTGACACAAAGCAGGATAATCCCAGTAAACCAGTTTTAAAATATACAGTATCATTAAAAGGCATGAGTTGAAACAAATAAACAGCAGAATGAAGTAATAATTAGCCATAAAAGTTACTTATTCAATCCTCTACATCTCAAATATTTTCGTATTACTACAAAAATAACCAAAATCTCCCCATATTGCAAAGAAAAAGTCCTAACAATAAATATTGAGCCCAAAAATATATTGTTCCAGCTTTCATGTCTTGAAGTCGATATACCGTATTTTTTGGACTATAAGGCGCACCGGATTACAAGGTGCTATATCAATGAATGGGTCTATTTTCATACATAAGGTGCACCGGATTATAAGGCGCATTCATAGACGTTATATATGGATGGACATAGCTAACACGCTAGTCGCAGCGTTCCAAATAGGAAGTGCGCCAGGAGGCTCTTGCGGCTCCTTCTGACCCTGGCTCCCCTTGACTTACATTAGGATCTTGTCAGCTTTCTCTCTGTAACTGCCGCTGTGAGCCTCGTCATTTTGGTCTTAAAATGTTCATATTAACCCCCTCTGCCTGGCTCCAAATTTGCTCCTGTAACCATTAGCATCATTTGAGTGGCACTGAACGCTATGGGTGACGCCACACTCGCTTAGTCCACTTCTTTATACAGTCTATGGGCGCATTAAGCGAAACAAAACAGTCAGCCAAGTCAGCAAGTCAAACTTTATTCAACTATTCAACTCATTCACAATAACTCTCAACATTTCAACAGTTGTAACACATTTGTAAAATACAAAACAATACACTCACTTTTTCAGTTCATTCCTCTTCCACAAATCCATCAAATTCGTCATCTTCAGTGTCTGAGTTTAACAGTTGGGCGATTACGGCACCAAGCATACCCGGATCCCTCTCGTCATTATCCGAGTCAGTCTTGTCGCTGTTACTTAGCTGTTCAGTGATGATTCCGGCCTTCCTGAAAGCTCGGACGACACTTGAGCCTGGCACCTTAGCCCAACAGTTTCATGTAGCACTGTTGGAGGTGACATAAACCAGTACGAACATTTAAATGTGTATTGCATTGCGCACTCCATTTTCTTCTCTTTTTTGCGTAGGCACGGTGCATAATGGGATATAGCAGTGTGCGAAGTGTGCATGGATGCACGCTTCGGTTATGGCCGATCTCCATGGAAACAGTTATTTTGAAAGTGAGTGGATCTGAAGTGATTTCATTGGTGTAAGTGTAATGCCATGTACATTACCCACAGCTGTTCAAAGTGGTTAACATCTTTACTATTCATTCCCCGCTTTGTGTAGTTTAAGTAAATATAGATTCTACCAGCTAATATGGAGATTAACAGTTCAGTTGTAATGGTGCTACTGTTCCAAGATCAAGCCAATGATGACTCAATGAAAACTAGTTAAAACCACTTAATTCCACTTAAGCATCTTTAAAGGAGGGCTTCAAGTTGACAGTTTGTTTGCTCCAACTGCAAAGGCAGCAGTTGTTATACGGCCAGTTAGGGCTGAACGATTTAAAATATATATATATATATTAAATTGCGATTATGATTAAATTTGCAGTTTATGTTTTAGCAATAGGATCCTGTTCAGAGTGCAAATTTTAAACGCAGAGAATTGAACATAAGAATTGACAAAAAGATTTAAACATGAGCTGACAAAGAAATACAAGTTTGTCAGTGTCAGTGCTGAAAGTTGTGAAGAGCTTATAAACTCATCACGGTGAATAATTAGGATGCTCGGAATGCATAAGGTAAGTGAACAAAGCATTTAAAATTAACTAGTTCTGTTTTTTTTTTTTAATCAGGGACAGAGCCTTTTAGAATTTTTGACCCAGAAAACCTCCATTGGGTGAGGTTGCAGCCAATCAAATTTCAGACTGTTTTTTTTTTTTTTCTTTTTAAACCTGATTTTTACTGTCTTAAAAACATGAAAAACAGAACTAGTTCATTTTAAACGGTTTGCAGTGGTCCAAACTTATTCCTTACTTACCTTATGCATTCTGAATATCCAAATTCGACACTGTGATGAGTTTATTAGTGCTTTTCACAGCTGCCCTAGTCTCGGTAACACATGCTAACGTGCACTTCCTGATTATCGGACATTAAAATGCTTTCTAATTAGATGCAGACAGTGGACATATTTTGACCTCACGAGCTGCTTATACAATATATCTGTACAGGGACAAGACACATTTTGCTCAGATATATGAAGAAAATTTGGGTACACAGCCTTTCAAAGTTGGTGCTTGTCAGGTTCCACACTGGGCTTTCCACACGCTGTCAAACCGGCCCCAGAAACCAGAGCAAGATTAAACTTCTACCGATTTTTTAAAATGTATTTATATATTCAGTTGCTCCTCGCTGGCTGACAGATCCGAGACGGGAGCCTTATTTACATCGCCTCGGAGTAAACGATTGTCTTTGCCTGGGGGGAGTTGGCAGGCGGCGCTGTACAGACCTAAATCTCCACAAAAACAAAAGTGGGATGAAAGAGACAAAAGGATGTAGCCGAATACCCCCAACCTGGTGCATCAGATCTGGAGGCCTGTTAGCTAGCAGGAAGGCAAAGTCTGTCTTATGCTAGAATGGAAATAACGATTGGTCAGGTAGGGAAGGCTTGTTCACTTTGCAAGAAATGGTGGACTAGCTTGTCTGTGTAGTCCCTCAGTCGTCCAGGTCTGATCCATAGCAAAAGACAAAGTCTAAATCTGTCAACTGGACAAATCGTTGTAGGAGTGAAGACGTTTTGCTGCTCATCCAAGCCGCTTCTTCAGTTCTAGTCAGATTGCTGGTGGACACTGCCTTATATCTACCTGAAGGGAGGGGCTAACTACACTGAAACTGTAAACAACTATTGTCTCCAGTTTCGGCCTAACGACCTATTCAACCTTTAACGACCCTCTATTGTTCTCTTTGTTCCTATTTGTTTTTGGTCTGAGGATGGAATCCTAGATTTGTGAGAGATCGTGTCTCGGGCCCCCATTCCTGTTTAAGGAAGGATTGTCTTTCCGAACAAAAATTGCTTCTTTAACACCCCTCTCAAACCATTTCTTCTCTCTGGCTAAGATCTGTACCTCACTATCTTCAAAGGAGTGGTTAGTGGCTTTCAGATGGAGATGTACGGCGGACTGGGGTCCAGAGGAACTCTCGCGACGGTGTTGGTACATTCTCTGAAACTGAAACTGGAGACAATAGTTGAAACTGGAGGCAATAGTTGTTTACAGTTTCAGTGTCGTTAGCCCCTCCCTTCAGGTAGATATAAGGCAGTGCACCAGCAATCTGACTAGAACTGAAGAAGCAGCTTGGATGAGCAGCGAAACGTCTTCACTCCTACAACGATTTGTCCAGTTGACAGATTTAGACTTTGTCTTTTGCTATGGTAGACTAGCTTGTTGTTGCTAGGTAGTGAAGAATGCAAAATGTGTAATGCCAATATTGTGATAACCATAATTTTCATAATTCATAATTTTGTGTTTTTCCCCAAAGAGGATATTGTAAAAGCAGCACAGACAAAATGACACCACTGTGTGCTGTCCAGAGGTGCGTAAAGCAGCAGAATAAAGTAGCAAAAAATTGTACTTCTACTGGGGTAATAATATTTTGCAGTAACATTACTCTTACTTGAGCACAAAGTAGTGGTCCAAGAAATTACCCAAGTAACAGTAAAAAGTATTTGGGAAAACTACTATACTAACTATAGTGTGAACTTAATGTAATCTGAAGAACAAACCCTAAAATAATGCACAAAATCTGGTATTTTCAAAGGATGGGCACAAAAATGAGAAAAATAAACTAAATCATATCTGAAGGAGCGGTGCAAGAAACACAAATGTTCAAATCGTTTCATATTGTTAACTTAAAACTTTAGTCACTTGTAGACTCTTTCACAGATGCAAGACTATCCAAAACTTTTACTCAAAGAAGAGTTACTTCAGAGTTACTCAAGGAGGCATAGACTGTATAAAGAAGTGGATTAAGTGAGTGTGACGTCACCCATAGCGTTCGACTCCAGTCAAAAGAATCTCGTCAAGGCTAGTAGTTATAGGGGCGAATTTAGAGCAGAGTTCCATATTTGGAACTCCGACTGCGAGTATCATAGCAACCAAAGAGCCAGTCTGGAGTGAGGCTGTTGAAGGTAACGCCTTCCTGCCCACACTGCTGATTTAGCAAGCACTTGGTCTCTTATTTGTCTCTCCTTAATGTTCATATCTTGATTTACTGACACAGCAGCAAAATAAAAATACCAGGAGCATGCAGAGCAGGTTAATACGAACATTTTAAGACAAAAATGACAAGCCTGACAGCAGCAGTTACAGAAAGAGGGGTGACAATTTTTCAGTGTAAAGTGAATTCGAGCCAGAGTCGATGCCAGAAGTTATTGTCTGTACTGGGATCACTTGTTAAAGATTTAAATACCTACCCCCTTCCGCGGTGTGACAATCTTGAATTATAAATTCAAGAAAAATTCACAAAGGATATTACAAAATTTCTAAATTTAAGCTCCAATTGCGTTAAGTAGTTTTAGGTTAAAAATTGAAAATGATCATTTAATAGCTTCACTTAAAACTTGTGAAAAAGTGGTATTTGGTATACTTGAGCTGTATCAGAACAAGTATAAGACTACATAAACTAGTATACCCCCATGGACCACTATGGAACCTACCTGGACGACTGAGGGATTACACAGATATAAGACCACATGGTAACATGAAACAAAGTACTACCATTTAATGTTGAAAATGACATTCTATTGTCTAAAGAAAGCGTGTTTTTAATTATCATTATGGTATCAGAATCGGTATTTTGATACGGTAAAAGTATTGAGTCTATTCCTCCTTAGTATTGAAATCGAGTTAGAAATTTCATGACAACACTAGTAAGGATAAAACATAGATATAATACAAAGGCACAGTATTATTCTATGC